>VWYH01003827.1:0-207928 GCA_013399365.1 Pampusana beccarii | reverse complement strand
TTTTTAATTTTTTTTTTTTTTAATAAAGACTGAGAGCTTGATGTGTAACACCTGAGTAACTCTAGAGGTGCGAATACCTGAAGGAAACTTTATTTATAGTAACCTAATTTAGCAGTGTCATTATGACAGAAAGAGACCTTAAAATGGGCATCCCAAATTTTCACAAGTGTACTGATATGCATTCTAGACACAAAGTTGTATTTGTGTGTGATGATAAAGGTCTGCATCGTAGATGGTGTAGTGCAGCATAGATCTGATGAAGCTAAGAGTAAATGAGCTGGCTCAACTGTCGACTGTAGATTTGCTATTCCTGAGTTATTGGAGAGGGTGAATTTAAGGGATGTGTGGAGATCTGTACTAATGCTGTTGCACTGTTTCTGATACAAGAGGTAGCTCACTTACTGTTGTCTCGGGTAACTTCGCAGTGTAGATATAATAGAAAACCATGTTTTAATAGCTTTGATAATAGTATAACCTTTTCAGCTTTTGATAGGAAGCTGAAATGAAGAGTGCCAGCAAAAGCAGGATCCACAGTGTTCTACTGGTAAAATATTTGGAACACAGACTTGTATCAAATATAATTTATTCCCAGTTTAACAGTAGAGATAAAAGAGTTACAGTGAAAGTGAATATCAGATCCAGTAAGTCCTGCTCTTTTTGAGTAGAGAATGGCACAAAAATAGACATCTTTGCAACCGCCCTGGTGTTGCTTTCATTTTCACGGCAGTGGAAACAGCCCTTCACCTTTGGGCTGGAACTGGCGGGTGAAAATATCCTCCCATGCAAGAACAAATGACTATAATTACAGTGTATATGTGTGTTTGTTTCCTCCTTCTCTTTCCCAGTGTAGACCTCTATTTTAACATATTGCAAATAATTTTTCTGGCTGTAGATCCCTAAATGGTCCTTGTTAACCCGTGACCGGTACTCCTGCTTAAAAAAAATGCACTCCCTGCTAGACCTAGAGCATGAGTTTGTGCAGTCAGGAGGAGCTCTGGTAGAAGCCTCCATCAGTAGCTTAACCATTAACAATAAGCAGTGAAATGAGTCATCCATACTTTATTTTTAATTAGAGCTGCAGTGAGCTCAAGCTTGAGATTTTTTTTTTTTGCCTGCAGAGCTCAGGAGCTGAAACCAGCAGCACTCTCCTGGTCCTGGCTGTGCAGGGATTTCTGCAAAGCAACATCGTTAGGTTGTTGTGGGTACAAAGAGTGGAGCAAAACCAACACAACATACAGATTCATACGGTCAAGTGAGCATAATTCCTGTTGGCTTAGTCACCTGGAGATGATTTGATTTGTTCTATTTGTGGTTTCCCTCTTGCACCCCCCTTCCGAAACAGAAGCCCAAATAATGAGTGAGACAGAACTGGATGAAGGGAAATTAATGTTTAGATATGAGGGTTGGTTGTATTAAATGTATTCATTTGATTGTATTTTAGATATGCTTAGCAAGCTTAACATGGAGTTTTCAAGCCACAAACCACTGGAAAAATATCTCTACTGACATCTGGAGTCAAATGATCCATTTGCATTTTAAACACATTTTGAATTCATTTCATATCCAGCCCATGAACAAGCCCAGAACGTTCCTGTATAAAAGAAAGTTGTGATGAACTGTCCCTGGTAGTGCCTGAGACCCATTCAAAAATCATTAACGCCTTTAAAATGAGGAGTGAATCCAAAGCTCACCTGGGCTGTTGTGCCAGCCCTTGCCAAAACCGCACTGCAGTCAATCTGCTGTGCTAATACAGGTGGTGGCTTTAAAGGAAGATAGTTCTTGAAATGTACTGGAAAGCAGTAGGAAAATGTGTTGTGCCGTTTGGCATTTTGTTACTTCTTAGTGAATTAAAATCCTCAACAGAGAATTAGTTCAGTTTTTTCTTATCTGGGTTGCTGTTATCTGTGGAGGAAAACTCAGCTTGTTTAAGCCTGCATGCTTTGGGATGTCAGTGCCAAGCAGTTGGGAGGTGGCTGTCAGAGCCCTGGGCCCAGATCTGGTGGTCTCCACCAGCTTGGCCATAGCAGCACTTTGCTCTCCTTCTTCCTTACCCATGTTTTATTTTGTCTCTTGTTTTGGAAGTTTGTCGGGGCAGAAAATGTCATGAGATTTCTGAGACAATACCCTTAATTTCAGCAAGCAGAACCGTAATAAAGGCCACACCGTTCATTATGTATACATGGTATCTATTTCTCAGGTGCTGTAACTGTTCCTTTCTACAAATGCATTAGACAGGTGATGATTTAAGCTGCTTCTTATGATGGGTGTGTTCAATTTTAGCCTGGGTTGAACTGGGATTTCTTTTGCATCCCTAGTTAATGGGTGGGAGGGCAGGTTGTAAGGGAGCAACCAGTGTGGTAATGTTGAAAGGGTAGGCAGCAAGCTGTGCGGGGCCAAGGACCCGGGCTCTGCAGAGCGCTTCAAAGCGGCACACAAAATATTAATCAAACAGTCAGGTGCTTCTTTCTGCACAGCCTAAATGCAGAATCCCTTGTTCTGGGGTGTAGGCAAAGTCATGCTCGTCATGAGGTTTCTGTGGCTCGGGTCTGGATGGCTCTAGCAGTACTTTTGCTTAGAGAACAGAGACAGGTTTTGGTGAGAGGGAGGCAGGGAGAGAGCCCCGAATCCAGGCTGTCTGCCTTGCTCCTTCTCCTCACTCCAGCTATACTGGGTGGCCTGGAAGAGAAGCGAGGATGCCGCACAGGTTGTACGTGGCTGGTGATGGTTATGTTCAGGCAGGAGAAGCGATGTGCAAACCCCAGCGGCAGGGAGGGGCGCGTGGATTTAGGCATGAGTGCATTGGAAAGCAGAGCTCACCCAGGTTGTACTGGGGAGCAATTGTGGCAGCCCACTGTGATCTGGAGCCCTTGCTGAAGTGGGAACTCACGAGTCGGGGGGCATACAGCTTCTTGCTGGACTGGGCTAGTTTAGGCTGCAGGAAATTAGGTATTTCCCCTGATGAATAATAGCCTTGATAGCAGACCTCACTTTGTAGCATTTTTCATGCAAAGAGCAATGCTAAATAACATAGTTACAGAGATAAATGCAGACAGGAGCAGATCAGGAGGGAGGGGAGGTTAATTGATATAGAAACTGGAGAAGAATGACCACCAAGGTGGATAAGGCAAAGAGCCAGAGATTGAGATACCAGACTTGGTGGACAATACTTGAAAATCAGCATGCTTATGTTGTACAAAAGGGCCAAGAGGAGGACGGTGCAGCATGGGGAAAGAAGCATAGGAGAAAAGGTCGGTGAGGTGGGTTTGTTACAAATCCAACAGTAATTTAGAGTGTTAAAGCTAAGTGCCATAAGCATACACATGAAGTCTTTATGTAGGAACCAGACAATGTCTGGTTCTGATCTGAGATTACATCTTCCTGTGTTTCTCTCTCTCTCTGCACCTCATTGTGACTATTACATGTTTTGGTAATAAAATCTAAATTGCTAAGTAGCTGAAAAATTATATTCAAGAGTTTCCATGTAGTGATTTGTCATTACTGAAGATTTTAATGTCTTCATGTAGTTAATGTAACCTTTTTTGGAGAGAGTTGGAAAGTAGTATTCAGAAAATCAGTTGGTTTCCTTGCTTCACCACTGGTTTGAATTGTACTAATTGAAACCAGTATTATTGCATTTGATCTTGTAATTAAACAATGTAATTTATATTAATCCATTAAATAATTTGGCTAATTACTTTTACACTGATTGTATCTTAGCCTTTTTTTCTTATAAATTAATATTGGAACCAAGCTGTTATCTGCTGAAAACCAGTAAGCCACAAGTGAAGAAAAGATCTTTCATACTTGTGGGGATTTTTTTTTTTTTTTAGGTTCTTTGATAAAGAACTGTGTTAAACTGTAATCACAGAGGCCCTGATTCAGCCAAATGTTTAGGCACATCACTCCACTGCTGCTCGGTAAACTTTGAGGCTTTCTTGAAGCAGAGTCTACATGATGAAAGCCAGACTTCATTGGAAATTAAAGCTTTGCATCTCAGGGAGAGAAAAGATGGTCTCATACTAGCAAAAGAAACTGGCTTTATTCCTGTTTCCGTATCACTGACCTATAGTGAGTAACCTTGGTGAGTTACTCATCCTGTGCCCCTAGGAGCTGAGAACACCCGCTGCTTTGTGGGCAATAGCGTGAGGCAGTAGCATCTGCAAACTTCGCTCAGATGCGTAGGGCTTAGGTGACTAATGGAGTACGTTGGATAATGCACAGCAAACGGTCAGCTTTACGATCTCGAAGTTGAAATCTGTTTATATGCATTCAGATAACATTCATTCGTAGGAATACATTTGCAGGGATCAGGTTGTGAACTATTTGAGAACTTGAAAGGCTCTCTTGCACTTCAAAAAAATCTGTTCACATGTCACACACTTGAGTGTAGTTGGACTTGCTGAAGTTAAGATCACTGTGTAGGAATACCCAGGATGCAAAAAGGACTTGCCTGTTGCAGTGAATTCTTGCTTCTGTATTTGTCGTACCTAATGATTGCCTTGCCATATGCAGTTCAAACTGAGAACCTGCCTGACCATGCAGGAGAATGCACGTATCAAAATAAGCAATGGTGTGAGAAACCAGAATGGATAGAATGCATAAGCTAGTTCTTGAGGATAAAATAATTTTCCTGTAGGTCTGCCAGAGTTCAGACTTTTTAGGGTGCTCACCTCCACCACTTGTCAGCAACACGCTCATCGGCTTAAAAGAGTGAAAAAGAGACAAGGTGCAGTTGGATGTTTGACAAAAGGTAGGAGCAAGCATGAGGCAGCAGGTATGTCCATGATGGTTTGGTGCATCATGCTTATTTTGCTGTCTCTGTGTACTTTATTTTTGGTGTCATTTTGGATAATTGCAGCCATGAATGGGGGTTTTGTATACAGTCTGTGGTCCTCTTCATGGGATCTGCTTACTGTGCAATAGTTGGACTTTGCCATGAGTGAAATTCTGCAATGTTTTCACTGTTTATATGCTGAGCAGGTGAGACAGTTTAGTGCTGGTGAACAAGCAGTAGCTTTGCATCTGAGGGAGATCCTCCACAATGATGTGGTTCTGCAGATGCTCAAACTTTAGCTTCTGAGCACAAAACCAATTGCTTTACTTCCATTTCACTGGGTCTCCGTGGGCCTGTTTACTGCTTTGCTCTGTTACTGATCTTGTTGTTACTGCCCATAACCTAAGGACTGCATGAGTTAGCTCAAAATTTACCTTGTATTTCATGGGTGTATATAACTGTTTCTACACTGCCCTCTGATACCTATATGTTGGTGTTATTTTATCATGTTTGAATCAGACATATTGCAATTTTGCCATCTATCATTGTTCTTTTTCTCAAGTGTTCTTACTCTGTTGAGCTGGCACAGACAGGTTTTCCCTACCCGTTCTTCTGTCCATTTAAAAAATGTAATTGTGTAGTTTCAAGCCTATTTCTTACACTATTTCTGGTAAATTTTAGTTGGATTAGATTTATTCCTTTTGGCCTCATTTTGTCTTTTTATTTCTATATTATAGCACTAATTACTAGGGATGTGATTAGTGTTCCACACACCTGGTAGCTTTGTTCTTTCTGGTTTTTGAGATAATGTTAATTAATCCAACTTTGAAAAAATACTTGCAGTCCTGATCATATGTCACATTTCTTACTCTTTTTGGAAACCAGAGGCTATACAAAAGCTGACTAATTAGAGATATATTTATGCAACTTGCAGAAACTTTCAGTCTAGGTATCACTGTCAGAAGTACTGACTGCATTTAAGAGGATGACAATAAGCAATTCTTTATTTTATATAGGATGAAAAGAAAGGCTATAGTATTATTCTAGTGTATTTTGATAGAACTAGGGTGAGGGGTTGTTCAGGTTGAAGAAAAAACCCCACACCATAAACCACAAAATCTCTACTCTTTAAAAATGTCTAACTCATTCAGACACATTTTTTAAATGTTTAATAAATATATGAAGTAGATTTGGAGTTTCCTGTATTGATACCCCTCTGTGTATGAGTATTAAATTGCATTAAACTGCCATGATTTTGTTGGCTCTAGACAGGGTGAGGTCATAGCATAATAGGAGTTCGGGAGAAAATAGAGAAACAAGTGTACTAGATGCAATGTATGCGAGTCACATCCCTTGCTATGCTACTGGAAGGTGATCAGATACAACAAGGATAAGGGTAGTTCAGGAACATAAAGAAGAAAGAATAGCAGTTACTTTCAGAGCACTTTGGTTTATCTTGCAATGTCTGTTTTCTTTGCAAAATCACTAATGGTTACTATTACTGGAATTGTTAAAGTGACCTTTAAATTGCTTTACAAATATCGAGTTGTGGATGCAATCTACTTTTGCACAATAGTCAATTGTCCATCTCAACTTAAACAAAACAAAAAAAAGTGCATTTCAAAGTATTTCAAGCAAACTCCTTGAAGTATTTTTAAGAGTGTCACCTATAGCAATAATGTCACCTTTTATACAATGTTAGGAGTGATTTTTGCCCTGGAGAATGGCTAAAATCTTGGAAGCTGATAAAAGCTTTTTTTATTTTTTCTTTCCCTCCTACATTTTGGTACTGTATGACAGAGACAGCATATAATTTTTGTTGAACTTCTTGAGTGCGTATATATGTATGTGTGTGTGTGTATATATATAAACACTTATGTGCATAAATGTATACATGTGCATTCACATGTTTTGGAACAGAATGTAACAAGAATTTATACAATGGAGTGCAAATCGTTTCCTTTTACCAGAATTCTAATGTTGCAGTTGTTGCAGTATGTGCCTATCTGCCCTCTCTCATCTCCTGAGTCATTAATATAATCTACTCCCAACCCATTTAGTCATGTTTGTTAAAAAAAATAACAAATGGTAGCGCTTTGGTTCCCAGGTCACACAGAGACAACCTGGGGAGTGCTCAGCAAGGCGTGCAGCTGTACATCTGTGGGACCAGTATATACCATAGGACAGTGAGGGCAAGTGCAACATGAAGGTGGAACCTTATAGGTTCTTCAGCAGAAATAAAATGTGAGCAACTTTATACAGTTATAACTCACATTTATTTTACAGTGACCATACCACTGTACTAGTTGAACAGCACATTTGTGTGCTACTTAAAAGGTTTGTCTCTCCCTGTAGAGAGCTGTGGTCTTGATGCTTACACTTTACTAGCCTGTATACCAAAAGTCATCACAAAAATGAAGTGGAATTCTGGTAGGTTTTCACCCCACTTTCAGATTGACATCCTTGGTTCCCAGAGTAAAATCTAACTGAAACTTTGGTGTTAGTTGTTCTGTAAATTAGGGCGAGCAAATGCTTCTGCTGTGTTGGTGTGACTTTTTTATCATTATTATTTTTTTTTTTTTTTGCGTGGAAGATCACTTCAAGAGAAGAGGTTTGGGTCTCAGTGGCCTCCTGCATTTCTTACCTCCTGTACATCATTACAGTTCTGTATTTTTCTGGCACTGATATCCCAGGTGATGTGACTGATATTTCAATGAAGATCTGACCCTCGGCTTACAGATATTAACCGAGATGAATGATTCTGATCAATCCCTCCCCAGCCTGAAGTTAGTTTCATTGTCTGCGTCAACACAGTTGATGTTAAGATCCTGCAGTGGACTCTCAACACCACTTGTTGTATGAGCTGTTAAGGCTGATGCCTACTTGTTGTATTATTATTGCTGTTATTTATACAGTGCTATTGCTGTTTGTGAGACTTTACAGAGAGTACAGGTCCCTGACCTTGAGGGGCCCCCACATTGTTATCAATGGAGTGTAAGAGAGGTGTTAAACAAAAGCCTGAAGTGAGGGGAGGCATGGTATTTGTGGGAAGGATGAGTGCAAGTGTGGGTTAAGCGCTGAGACACATTTTAGAATCATAGAATCGTTTTGGTTCAAAAGACCATTAAGATCATCGAGTCCGACCATTAACCTGGCACTGCTAGGTCCACTTCTAAACTGTGTCCCTAAGTGCTGCATCTACATGTCATTTAAACACCTCCAGGGTTGGTGACTCAACCACTTCCCCGGGCATCCTGTTCCAGTGCTTGACAACCCTTTCAGTGGAGACGTTTTTCCTAATATCCAATCTAAACCTCCCCTGGTTTGCCTTGAGGCTGTTTGCTCTTGTCCTATTGCTTGTTACTTGGGAGAAGAGACCAACACCCTCCACACTACAACCTTCTTTCAGGTAGCTGTAGACAGCAATAAGTCTTCCCTCAGCCTCCTTTTCTCAAGGCTGAACAGCCCCAGGTCCCTCAGCTACTCCTCAACAGACTTGTGCTCCAGACCCCTCACCATTGCCCTTCTCTGAACTCTCTCCAGCACCTCAATGTCTTCCTTGTAGTGAGAGGCAGGATCTGAGGTGGGGCCTCACCAGCGCTGAGCGTGTGAAGCTCATTTTCATGGGCCAGATCCTCAGCCCTGTTCATTAAGCTGAGTGTTGGCCCAAGTGCCGGGTGAGACTTCCTCTGCAAAGAGGAAACTTGTCATGATGAAAAGCAGTGTGAGCTCAGCAGGTGTGCTGTGTGTCCTGGCACGTCATGGAGTGAGCTACCGCCCACCAGCCTTGCTGCTGAGATGGTCTCCTGGGACAGTGGAAGTCACTGGGTGGCACACAGAGGTGACTGAGCTGCTGGCTGGCTCGAGCACCCTCTCATGCAGTTCGGGAATACCTCAACCTTGAGCAGTGTTGCACAGAAGCTAAGTCTAATGGAACAGAAGGTGGCCCCCAGAAAAAATTGTCACATCCCAGAGATCGACAGTGACATTCCAGCAGCCCCTGAAGGTAATAGATATAAATGCTTTTAATGAGGGGAAAAAAAAATTATATACCATACAAGATGGATGAACAGTAAGCACAGAGACTAGAAGCAACCAGCTATGTAACTACTTTAAGAATGATTTTTCGCTCTACATAAATTGAGAGAAAAATAGACTTTTGCTCTGAATACCCAAATATCAGGCATATATAGATTCTTGTATTCTATGGCAGAAGCAAAATGCCTGGTGCAGGTAGGGACAGGACCCTGTTTATTGTGCAGGATGTTCAGTACTGGACACTGTTCAGGGTTCAGGTATCCAGTTGGGTTCCTGTATGCCAATATAACTGCATGTGTGCCCTTTGATCTGGAGAAAATGCAGGATAATTTAATTTAGCTTGGTCAAGATGTAAAGATAGAGTTAGCTGCAATCTTGCTTGTATTTCATGAATACGAGACAATATTTACAATTCTCTCTGTACAGGAGAAATCTGAAGTGTGCCTTGAGGCCACAGAATTCAGACCTGGTATAAGTATATTGAATTCCATTGAAATCTCTGCTTTTACGGTTGTGTTTAGTCAGGCCTGATTTTGACCCCAAATTAATCATAAAGGACTGAATTTAACTTCACATAAATGTACTTGCATGTGCACATACATGTAAAAAGGCACAAAAAGGTGCAGTTAACAGATAAAATAAAATGCAGCTAATTATGGCAGATCTTTAAGTATGTTTGCAAGTGATGTGTTTTCAAAACAAGCTAAACAATAATTCATCAGCTTGTGTACCACATGCTGGCTAATGAATAAAGTCAGGAATCAGGAAGCAAATGTAAATATGGGCTCTAATTCCCAACTGCCAAATTAGAAGTATTTTGTGCCCACTTTGCACAGGTGCAAGTGACAACATAAGTTACAAAACAGCTGGGAATCTGGTCTCACAGTCTGTTGTACTGTTCAAATAATTGAATTTAAAGTGTGGTTACTGACTAACCAAAGCCTCTCCAACTGTATTGGTCCTCATTTCCCAACCCCAGACCTGGGAGAAGACCAGGCCATTTGAGAAGATTGTCATTCAAGCTTATCCTTTCAATCAGAATCTGCAGGACAAAAAATACCAGTTCCTTTATGGTAGCAGTTAATCTGTCAAGAGCAGATTCAAGTTTTGGCAAAGATCTGTGGTGAGATAAAATGAAAAAGCTGCCAAACAGCATTGTTAGCATGGGGAGGAGGAAGGGAGAGGAGCTGACATGATTTCCCCAAGTTAAATGCCAAGCACACCTACATCGTTTTCAATCAGGCCATGTGAAAACCAGGATATTTATAGCTGTAGTAAGCTTTAGTGCTCATTTACCCCAGGGGCAGTGTGTTCATTGCAGAAATGCATTCATCATAGCTAATGCTTGTTTCTACAAGGTTTTTATAGTTTACTTGAGTAAGTATAGCATAACATGCTAATAGTTTTTAAATAAAGCACATCTAAACAATTGGTTTGCAGTGCCATGTTATTTGCGGCTCAGCACAACGTTGTTCTCGTTGTTTCAACTTCACGCTTTGGCTGCTTTCAAATGTATTTCTTTACTCTCTTGCTGTTGTCATCTGCGTTTAAGACCTGGAAAGAATTTGGTGCCAATTTCAGGATGGTAACTTGATTAAGTGACTATTCTAATGAGATTTAAAAATCTGTTGTGAAGTGTGCTTTTAGGTAGTTGCTGGTCAGTGAAAATGGGTATTTATGCAGTCATTGCCTTGGTGGGCTGCTGTTTTATCTGCTAAGTCAGAAACAAGATATGTTTAAGGGGAGCTGTTAATAAATAAACATGACTGTGAACCTGCATTGTATTCAGTACCAGCCTCACCTGTCACTTTTTTCATGGGGCCTGGGCTTGAACATAAGCTGCTAAAATAATACATACAATTGAAGACCAGATAGTGTATGGTTTCTGTGTCGTGTGATGCCCTCGCACCACTCTGCACATGCAACGCAGGATCCCTGGAGCTGCTCTCTCCTTGCGCTCCCCTCTCTGCGGGGGCAGAGGAGCTCACAGACACCTGGATTAGCTGCCACAATGCTGTTTTCTGCCGAGGAGGAGAGCAGGCGGCCTTCCTTCCCTGGGTTTCCCCTGGGTAACTTGAACCGTGCTCTCATATTTCAGTCCAGGAAACTTTGTGCTACCTAGAGCACAATCTGGCTGATGCTGCTGAGCCCGGTGGTGCCTGGTGAGGGGTGCTGAGCCTCCTGCTGCGAGATCCTGCCACCGGGCAGCCTCCATCTGTCTGTGCCAACTGTCGTCTCTGCTTTGTGCTGGTTACCCAGCGCTTTAGGGCACAGTTTGTTCTTTTGGGAGTGGAGGATTGGAAAGGACCATCAGGGTTACAAAATCTGCTCTGCAGTAACTGCAGGTGTCTGTGCAGCTCATTTCGTGTGTAGGTGACACCTGGTAGGATCCTTGGCCAGAATAATCCAGCTAGTTTTATTAATAAACACTACATGGCCATTTTTGTCTTGAAATACTCTGACTCCACAGAGGTTACAAGTTCCCTGGATTTCATTTGCGGTTTCAATGTGAGCATGCAAAACAGCATGTTGGGTCACTGGGATGCTCTTAGAACAGATGTTTTAAGTGTCTCGGTTTTCTCACAAGCTTCCATTTTTATCCTCCATTATTTTCAAAAGTTCATAGTTTAGACAGAAAAGTGTTTCAGGGGTTAGAAGTGCATCCTTAGGGAAGTATGTCATTGATATAATAATGCACTGAGTGCATAGCTCACATGGTACCCTGTTCTCTGGTTGGGTAGCTTCTAATGAGATCTTTTGAAGATGTCGGCTGTTTGCATAAAATGTGGAGGAAATCTGGGATAAACAGAGCTTTCAGCTTTTAAGGGTCTCTTAATTCTGTTTTCTCTTCATAGCCTTTCAGTCTTTAGCCAGGGTTTTACTCCCCTAGAGCTGGTCAGGCTTGTTTGAGTGAAATATTAGGCCCTAGTACCTTTGAGTATCAGATAGCTTGATCAATTTTAATTACAGGAATGAGCTGACATGATTGCAACCCATTACTGTTTCTGTACCAGAGAGACAATCTGGCCAGGATTTCCAGGGTTTTTTTGGATATGGTAACTTACACAAAACACAATCTACAAGATGAAACAATGAAAACTGGAATCTAGTTTAGACAAATTTAAGATAAAGAGGGTCGCACAGCTACCTTGTATCCTGCACACAGTAATTTCCTCCTACCTATGACAGCTGGAGCACTTACAACCTTGAAATGTAAGGAGGTGTAGCTACAGGAGTTTAACACTCACAGCCATGCCAGCAGCAGTGGGTGGGAGATGCTGTTGTAAAGCCCAAGTGACTACTCTTACACATTCAAAGCCTTATTGTAAAGCATCTGTAGACTTCAAAGAAGCTGTTGAAGCAGTTTCTAAGTAGAGACATTGCTGTATGTTTTCTCATGGTAAATCCATTTTCAGTGGAAAGAGACAACCATCCATGCGAGATTCAGAGACCATTACTCGTGCAGGGTGTACTGTTATAGAAAAGGGTATAGTAAGTATACCCTTTACTCTTACGGTAAAGAGTATAATAGACCTAACAGTAGATACAGTTTGAAATATTTCACAATATGAGTTTAAAGACAGCTACATGTAAATCTATTCACATTCCAACATTGCTCAGGTTTTCTAATTACAAATTGACGGTTGGTTTTGTGTTTTTAATTTCAAAGCTGCTATCTACTCCCTTTTTTTTTTTTTTTTAAACTGCCATACAGTAAGATTGAGAAATTGAGTTGGCTAGGACTGCTGAGTAACCCCATGAACTAATGAAGTAAACATTTGCAACCACTGTGACATGGAAATCATCCAGCTCTCCCTGGTGTACACCTGCAGAAACCTGTGATTCACCTCTGAGTCACTCTGCAAATGTTAGCAGGGCAAAGCTGACAGCCGTGCAGAGGGCTCGCTCTGCTGCCACTTCTCTCCTTCTCCCCTGGAATAATGACATTAATGATGCTTCCACACGGCTCATGGGGTTGCAAAATGAGAGATCTAAAAATCCATGCGGCAGTTTGATTTCCTAATAGGATGCATTAAGTAGGACATTGCATGTTTTACAGGCTGAAGTTGATTAGACAATAAGACTTAAAATATGTCGCTAAAGTGGTTAGAAAAATAGGTTTTGGAAGCTCAGATCAAAGCTTTACAGGGGGGTGATTAGATAAATAAAAAGTTTAAGCCTAACTGAGCAAATAATTGTACATCCTCTGAAAAGAACAGTTCATAGGGATTGATCAAATGTGAGTCACCCCAGGCACAGATGTCTTTCTAAGAATATTCCATTTAATTTTCCTAATGTACACCAAAAGCAAAGAGATACTGGTGCTGATCAGTGAATGTTCTTGTTTGTATAAGGAAAAGCTCTTTAAAAATAATGGAGAATGAAAAAGAAATCCACCAAGTAACCACCAAGAAATGATTCAGTTCCTGTTGTCTAACAGGGATAATTTCCTCTTTAGTAGTGATTTCCCTCCCTCATTAAAAGGTGAGGGCTTTCTGTTCTTTAGTGTGTGCTAGAACAGCACAGCACATGCTCAAAGCTTAAGAGAAATGCAAGTCTCATTGCTGTCTTTGTTCTTAAGGGCCAATTTGTGCTTTTCTTTGGAAACATCAGCCCTGGAATACTGGTAAGAACCTTAGAAGCACAAAATAAATAGATCCTAAAAGTCTGTGAGGTTCTTACCGTGCTGGATTGCCTCTTTAGGTAAAGAATGGAGTTTGAGGACAAAGTAGGAGCAACTGGAGGTGAAGGGGGGCTCTGTAGAGAGGAATCCCGTTCTCTGAGGACAGAGGTTTTTGGAAGAACTTTCCCCTTCCTGCCTTTGGCATTGTTTTTTGAGAACCCACCTGCAAACCCCTGTCCTCTGGAGGGTGTGTATGTAGGGAGGCTGCATTAACATTAAAGAGAACAGTGTGACAGGGTGAAATTCTGTGCCTTCAAGATTTTGGCATGTGTTCCATTTATTGTGACAAAGCCACAATTTCACCTTTGCTGAAGGAGAATGAGTAGTGGCAGGGAGCTTGGTTTCTTCCAACCCACTCTTCTGACACACGGAGTGCTGAGGAAAAAGTAACAAGAAAAAGGTTATGCAAAAAATTCCCTAGACCCATAGAAAGAAGCTCTATGCACAATACTGAGACAGGCAGCACTGTCGTACTAAATGTGCCATGCAGATGCTGGGAATCTCACTAACTGGAATATATTCCTTATTCAAACACTAATGTTTTGCTTTATTTGTTCACTCTTTGAACACGAAGTTGTTAAATAAGGGATACGCAAACTCAAAGAAAATGCAATCTGCTCACCTGCTCCCCTCTATCGTATCTTTAATGTCTCTGCAGATTGCAAGAGGCATTTTCTGAATGCCTCTAACAAGCTGACTGTGGTAGAACTGGTGTATCCATTGTGGTGTTAGAGTTGGTAATAAAATAATGGCTCTTGAATTTCACTTTAATGAGTGGATTAGAACCATGACTAAATCTTCTTGTTCTTAATAGCAGAGGATACCTGACCTTCTGTCTTGAGCTCTTTTATTTCATGTAGTACCTAATTCCTGAACACAGCTGATCTTTTCTCACTGCTCGCTCCCTTCTCTCTCCCTCCTCCACCTTCATGGCAGGCATACATATACATGAATTTGGTGGTAACTGAAACTGAATACAAGAGGGGCAGTTCAGAAATAGTCTTGCTGAGGTGTTGTGTAGGTTTTGGTACGTCTCTGGCAACACTAGCATGACAGACAGCTCTAGGATAACTGGCTGGGCCATGGGAGCCATGATTTGCAAGCACCTTTCATATATACTTCACAGCTAATGTAGAAATATTCCTGATGTAGTAAACAATGAATTTTGTAATTGTGAGTTTGAGAACCATTCTTGGTATCCAGTAATTTGGATAAGAAATAATGAAAAAATGGGTGTCAAGTTCCCACTTGGTTGGTTTCAATCTTTGCATTTAGTTTGGCTTTCTTTGTAATCTGGTTCTTATGTTAATATTTAATACCCACCTCTTTCCTCCCGTAACTTATCTATTTAAGTTCACAGAATCACTGTATAGCTGCAGTTGGAAGGGACCTCTGGAGATCATCCAGTCCAACCCCACTGCTAAAGCAGGTTCACCTAGAGTAGATCACACAGGAATGTGTCCAGGTGGGTCTTGAATGTCTCCAGAGAAGGACACTCCACAGCCTCTCTGAGCAGCCTGTTCCAGGGCTCTGTCACCTTCAAAGCAAAGAAGTTTCTCCTCATGTTTAGATGGAACCTCCTGTGCTTCTGTCTGTGCCCGTTGCCCCTCATCCTGTTGTTGGGCACCACTGAATGAGTCTGGTCCATTCTCTTAACACCCACCCCTGAGATAGTTATTAACACTGATGAGATCCCCTCTTAGCCTTCTCTTCTCTTCTTCAGTAACAATCTTGGGCTGGAAAACCAAAGGTTCTGCAGAAAGTTTGACTGCATGTGGTGAAAACAACATATCTGTGATTCAGACTGAGGGGTACATTATCTTCTCTCAAGTGGAGAAACTTTCCTTCATCTAACAGAAATTTGCTTTTATTGATGGTTAACATTGCCACTTGTGGTGTGTCCTTAAAACTGTTACCTTCCTACTCTCACCTCTTAAATCATCTTTCACTTGGGTGATGTAAACATTTGATGTGTTTTCAAATAGAAAGGGCTTGGTCTTATGTACACAGGGGGCTAAGAGTGTGCAGCACCTCAAGGTAGCTGCCTAGTACTTTGGAAAATCAGACACATAATGTATCAACAACTTCTCCTTGCAGCTGGGAAATAAATTTATAGCTTGGTATTTCTAAAAGAAAAAATTACTAGTTCTGATTCAAATGCTTAGCAGTGTAGACAGTTAGTCAACATTTTTCCTGACTAATTTTTTATAGCCATACACTTCTTTAATTTTCTTCTGTTATATTTCGAACTTCAAGAAAATGATAATTCAAAAAAAATATGAAAGGCTGAAAATTTTTATTGTATTTATTCCAAACATCACCTAGGAAAAAGTAGTCTATTCGTTTTTCAATACATTAAAATTGATAAACTGATGCTCAGGAAATGGCAAAGGGCTAAACTCAGGTCATGTAGTAAGTGTTTATGTGCCTTGAGACAAGGCAGCTATAGGTGTCTCAGAGGAAGATTATTGCGTTGTCACTTTACCTGTGGAAAGACATCTCCAAATATCCGCTTCTTGGTGTAAACTTGCTTCTGCGAAAGGGGAGGGTAGTTCCAATTGCCATGAGTCTGGTATAAATTGTATGTTTATGCAAAACAGATGAGTTCAAACATGAATAAACCTATTTCCTTTCTCTGACATCCCCTCCACTCTGTTTGTACCTCATGTCTTACTCCAGCTTGCTCTGGATTTACATCAATACTACTGTGTTGAGGTAACAGGTACCACATAGCTTTCAAATTTATAAAGAATTCAGTGAAAGACACTGTCTTGAAGATCAGCTTGAGTTCTTGTTGTAATTTTAGAAGTGATGATTTGAGCATGGCAATTAACACAGTTTTAAGAGGATGCAGCTTATTAACATCCTGTTGTCGCTTAATGATATAACAACTTTTGTTCAAAAGAGGCTTATTTCATTACTACCTTTGACTACAATTTTTATTTTTGTTCTATATGAGAACTATTTTTTTTTGCAGGGAGGGTGAATAAAATGCAAAGGAAATGGGGATTTAGCAGGGCCCAATCAGGAGTTAATTAGCTATTTATGTGACAGACAGCCTCAGTGTAGCTCTACTAATCCCCTCTTTTGTGACTTCAGTCTAGAGTAAGGCTCAGACCTGGGTAAAAGTCAGTAGCGCTGGCAGAGTTCTGTGAAATGTACACAAAGCTGCATTTGCTAAGTATCTCTTCATGGGAATGTTCCACAAAGCTCAAAAAAGCCACATGTGTTCTTAACATTCACTGTCATTAGGTCACAGTATGTGGAAATTCTTTTCAATTTCAGAATTTAGCAATGGCACTTTCTGTTAAAATAGGAATTGGTCTTAAAAAATAAACTCACATCCATTCAGCATACTGTGAGGAAAAGAGCTGCTTGGGTTTATTTTGCAAAACCAGCAATTGCCTCATATTAAAGTGTGATCCTTGAGAGGAAAGATACCCTGTCCTCAGGGCACTTATTGGAGTCATGAAAAGCACACCCTTAATGATGGGACTTTGGGCAAGTCACTTACTCTCTCTGTATTTCCGTTCCCCTGCTATAAGGTAGTAATTACAACCTTTCCTTTTGCCACAGGGTGTTGGGATGCGCTCAGATTTTGCTAGTGTCCATACAAGCTTGACAGGCAGTAGAGATGTTCCTAAAATCTGATATGGGAGTGTTCTCTTGTGCAACATTTCGTAAGCCCTCTGCTTTAATGATATTGATCAGGAGTCTAATTTGGTGATCTGAAGGCAGGTAAAAATAATACTGAAGCTGAGCATGCTGTTTAGAAGACCAGTTTAGAAGTTTGCTTCTTTTTCTTTCCTGCATCTTCACGTTCCTCTTGGCTAGGCAGTTCTTCATTTATCCTCCCTTCGCAGCCTCTCTTCTTCCCAGGGTGGGTTTGCAGGGCTCGGGCTCTTGCAAAGGACCATCACAGGGCATGACAACTGTGCTGTGAAACGTTTTCATCCCACTGAAGGAGCAGCTCTACGTTCTGCTCAGCCAGACTCAAGCCTGTAATGTCTGGACCGGGCCCAGTGACCTGAAGCAAGTTGGTTTCAAGCAGCTTCATGTATTTCCCCAAACGACTTTTCCCAAGTATGTTGTCTGCTGCTGCATTGTGTTTAGTGGTTAGCCTCAAAGAAATGAGTTACTAACGTATCCATGTCATTCTTTTCTTTACAATAAACTGTGCCATTAAGTAGGTTCACATGACCTTTGAATGAGACAATAAAGACCTGAACCCAGTTACCAGCCGTTACTTCAAGCGCACCTTTCGTGCAGCAGTGCTGGCTACTCTGGAGGCCTGGGCTAAATGGTCAGGTTCTCGAGCTCTGCACTGGATCTCTTGAACTATTTTAGGGTGGGAAGGGGCCCACACTGCCAAATCATCCCTCCACCAAGCATGTTATAGTCGGGTGCTTTGGAAAAGTGATCAAGACCTGGAGCCAGTCTGATGGTCTCCTCACACCCAGAGCTGGCCTGGGGTGAGCTTGTTTGGGGCTCCTTTGGCCAGCACAGGGGCTATTTATTTTTTTTCTATAATAGCTGAAGGCTGAGTTATGGAATCAGGGAATTTTGGCGCCCCGTAAGTATAGATCACTTTGGTTTCTTTTATTCTGTGGCTGGTTTGTTGACTTCTGCAAAACAAATACCCAAGGTTCATCTGTGTAAAAAACAGAAGGTGACATGACTTTTTCCTGAAATACTTGAGAACTGCAACTTGTTGCAAGTATAATTCAGTCTTAGTCTAATTATTTGTAAATGCTACCTGGGGGAGAAAAAAGGTGTGACCTTTACAATCTTACTCGTTCAAGTGATGGAAAAGCTTTTTATTTAGTTTCAAAGTGAGTCTACTAGTTCACAACAAAATTTCATTATGTCCCAGCTGAGTTCTGTTTAATGGAATTAAATTTCACCCTTTCTAATTATCTTTTGGAACAGACAATCTTTATAGAATAGTTAGTAATAGAAGTACACAATGGATCATTGTTTTTATTACTTGCAAAGAAATTGTAGATGCTGTACCAAATCTTGAGGTATGATCTCAAAAAACCATGAAATATCTCACTCCCTCCTAAATTATATAACATTCAACATAGTCAACATAATTTAGGCACAATGGGTGGTAATTTTGCTTTTTTGAGATGACCAGCTTTAAGTTGCTTTTATAGAATAACTTTTCCGATCCCATTCTAATTAAGCAAGATTAGAGATAGGCAATCTTCGCGTCTTCAATTAATTTTCAAGATTTCTAAACGAAGGACTTAATGTCCTTTTATTAGTGAGATAAAAACAACTATATTTCCTTATCAAGCCTCCAGTTTTCCTTCAATGGTCATTTGTATTGTGGCATTGTTTTAAAATGCCTTCTTCCAATCTGCTAGAATGAGGTTAGGAACCACAAAAGTACAGGATTTTAAAAAGTAGGTAACCCTGCATTGAATGAACACATACAATCATAAATAAAAAGAAATAATCCTGGCACAGGTGAGAGTCATTTGGAATATATGTCCCCTTCCTGTCTGGCTTTTGCAAATATTGTAAAAATTATTAAATCTTCATGAAGATGTAGTTCTCCTTGTTAAAAACGGGGACAAATAACTTAGTGAAAAGAAAATTATTTTTTTAATCAAAATAGACTGTTTCCCTAAGAATCAAGGTTGAAACTAACCTATCATTGATTTAAAATTTGCCACAAAACCAGGAGAAAAAAAGAAAGTGAGCAAGAAAAATGGGTGGGGTCCTCCTTGGACTGCTAGTCTTTATAATTTAATTTGTTGAGAATTTTAAATTACATTAATTGTGCTTAAATAACTGACATTATTTGACACTGCGACAACAGAGCAACGGAAATGAGTGACAAACACATAAAAGACTTTTGTTATCTTTGTTTGTCTGCCTGAATAAATCTCAACAAGTAGTTCAAAGATTTAAATTTATAGCATACTTAATCGTCATTAGATGGCCAATCCTATTGACTCTAAACTGCATTTCACTGATATTGAATAGTTTTGGCATCTGCTTCAGTTTGACTGATCAAGAATCTTAATTTTCAAATCAGTGAAATTGTATAAAGAGAGGTCATAAGGGAGGATTGTACACAGTGTTACGCTATACAGGTGGTTTTAAAATGTTGTGTATTTTTCTTTCTCTTTCTAAAGCTGTTTGTTTATATTATTTCAATACCACAGTGTCATTCAGAAATACAAGCTGTGATGGGGACAGCTAATAAGGGTTTTCAATTTAGGAAGTAGTTACTTATTCTGAGACTTACCTTCCTTGCATGAATTGGTGTATTTTTAGTTCATTACAATACTCACCTGAGACAAGCAAGGTTTTATTTTATTTTTGCAATACTTTTATTTTTGCAATACTCCATTTAAAGAGTTTGAAGGATTTTTGATTTAGTTTTGATTTATGTATTTGAAATTATAAAACATTCTCTCCAACACTGACCCAAATTTGATGTAAAATAGCTGTGATTTTATGGGAAAATGGAGAAAATTTAATTTTAAATAATATATTTTTCTCTTCCCCACCCTGTTAGTTTGTCAGCTAACCAATCATTTATTGAAATAGCACTATGTAATATATTCATCAAACACCAATGAACGCAACAAATATCCATTGATACCAAGCAAAAGTATTTGTTAGAGAGCATTACAGTCCCATTTGAGAAGAACATGTCTCTAGCAAATCTCAGGATTCCAGTGAATCAATGTTTGTTCTCATGCAGTCGATTTTACTGAACTGTAGCCTTAAAATCAAGCAGGCATTTGAAACTGTGCTGAGGGGCAGGAATTATTAGTCAGTTACAGAAGTCCTAAGTCAGGAAGTTATTCAGATTTGTACTTTCCATACTTATTGGTACGGAAATGGTGGAGCTAGTGCAGCATTGTAACAGAAATGAGAACAACAAGTTCAGGATCTGCTAGACAAAGATATTTTCCTTCATTAAAATATTCTGTACTTTGCTCTATAAAATTAGTAGCTATTTTTTTAGTTTTCCCCTATTCTAGAGCAGAAGGGGGTTGAAATCAAAACCAGCCTGAGAAGTTGATGGACAGTTATTCATTAAAATGTATGAGACTGATGCTCTTAACCTTCGTTAGAGCTATGGTCTGACTCTGCAACAGCAGGTATAAAACCTCAAAAAAAAAAAAAAAAAAAGTTGAATTTACTGGAGTCTTCCAATAGAGATTGAATCAGAATTTGGCCTATATGGACTGAACACTGATATTCAGTGGGGGTACAGTTTTCCTTAGCTCTTGGCTGTTTACTTCGTGAGCTTGATGATGGCATTTTACACCAGTGTCTGTTTATGAGATTAAAAAAAAAAGAAAAAATAAAAACTATCCGGATCTTTTCCTTCAGGCTAAGCAATTGCATCCCTCACTGATGCAGGTGAAGAATTTTTTGTCTTGTTTGAAAAAAGCTGCCCCACAAAGTATTGCTGTGCACTTATGGCTAATGAACACATTAGCCCCAGTGTAAAGGAAGAGACACACCTATTGAACTGGTAGTATTGGAAACAATTATCTTTTCAGTTTCCTTATATATAATAGCAAATACGAAGAGTTGAAGTATGGCACCTGTCTTCTTACAGGTCCCCTGTAGCCTTATACCATAAGAGCCAATCTTACCTTTATGGGAGGATTTAGGCAGGAAGACATGATGCAAGATCAGTAGTATTCATCCTAAAATTCTGGAAAGAAAGAAGAACACAAAGGTTGTGCTTTTGCTATTAGTAATTTTGTTCCCTGCTTCAATAAATGCAGACAAACCATCCATTGCCTTTTCCAGAAGGGAGCCGAATTCTGTTATTCATAATCAATACAAAACGGAAGGGTTAGGTCTTTTAGTACCTAGGAGGCTGAGAGATTTTCTTGTGATACCCTTACTCTTGAAGGGCCAAAATCTCCCGAAATAAGCAACTTCCAGCATCTGCGAGTGGAGCAGAACTGGGACCTTAACCCCCGATCTTTGTGTTGACATTTGAATGGATTTCTCTTTGAACAGCACAACTGAAGGCCCAGCTGGATGCTGAGCAATCATTTCCTTCTGGTGATGTAAATAAATAAGTGTAACATTAGGGGGAAAAAAAAAATACTAGCTGGTCCCAGTAATTCCTGACTGTCTTGTTATTTAATTTCTTGTACACGACGAAAGACGTGCTAGAGTGCCTGATGTCTTCACCATGCTTTAAAAAAGGACATAATAGTCAAGAGCACTAGTGCCTTCTTTTGAGCGTAGCGGTGTGCTATTAAGCCGATAGGATCAGTAAACTTCCTAAAGCCTGCAGGATGAATTGATGTTTTTCAAAGACTTGTTTAGGAAAACAAGGAAAGCAAATGTTCATAGTCTTTTAAGCAGAGGGAAAAAGAGAGTGAGAAAGAGAGAAAACTCAACAAGGGATTATTCTTTTGTCAATTCCATTCTGACAAGAAAAGAGAATGTGCACTGATGATGGTTTTCTTTTGTTTAAATACTTATTTGTGCTACTCTGTTTGAGTGGAGGGAAGAAAATTTGTCATGTCAGTAGGATGCAACAAGCAACAGGAGATTTCTAAACAGATCAGTTACAGGCAGAGGGTAGTTTACAGCTTCGGTTCATACACTTAGGCCTTTGTATACCGAAAGGTAGAAACGTTGACACGTGGTCATCGATGAACGTAGTGAGGAAAAAGAACAGTTCACTGGTAGGTTGACATTTTTCTTTGTTTTGATGAATATATAAAATCCCTGACTTAGTAATGGGAGCTTGGTGATCTATATAACTGCCTTTCTCCCATGGTGTTTTGGTTTGAGAACTCTTGTTTTGTTCAGATGGCATTACATAAGATGTATATTAAAAAATAGATCAGCATAACTCCTGGACAAGTCACAAGGTTGTATGGACTTTGGGCTTCGTCTGCTGTGGGAATTTCTGTGTAAGCAAAGATACTTGTGCACGTACCCTTTTCTGCAGGAGCAATGCCAGCTCCCAGGACTGTTGGCCACCTATTCTTGCCCCTCTGCTCTATTGGTGTGACACTACATGAGTGCGATGTGGGGGAGAAGGCAGAACACATGGATACGAACTTTTCCGGATCAAAAATAATCCTGATAGGAGAGGGAGAGTTATTTGTACTGGAGATCCACCACCGAGCTGGTTCGCTGTTGTGGCGTCCCAGCAGAGAGGTGGCACAGGGCTGGGAGGAGGTGCTGGCACCAGGGTCTTTGGGAATATGATAAGCAATGCAGAGACGTTGTGTTTGTGATTTATCTAAATCACTTGGGTTTGCAACAGAAGTGATTTGATGGCTTAGTCTGTACTATGCCAGTGCTTTTGAACTCATCTTAATCTCCGCTGAGACCTCTTAGGACTCTTTGCCATTGTGTACCCCATGTAGAAGTATTTGTCATTGGCCTGATTCAGCTCTCTTGGAGATGTATGGGTGACTTCTCCTGGTTAAAAAAGGGAACTTGTAGCACATTTATGTTCTGCAGAATCTTTCCCCTGGGACTATAGTGTTCAGTGCCTGATTCTCTATTGCCTTATGTCTTGTATTGCTATTTGTCTATGCTGGTGCTAATACATAAAACGGTGCTGTTCTGATTTGGAAACATTTTATACCCACTTAGCACAGGCACAAGTGTCTGCACAAAAGACAGAGCAATGGAGAAGTGGGTTTAACTTTACCAGTTAGGATGCTTAGAAGCACAGAAGAATCCTGTAACAGTCTTAAATGAGAGGATATTTACTTATTCTGTTCAAGTAAGTACTGTAGATATTTACAGGTATAAATTCATTTACAGATGTTTAGTCTTCCTCTTGAAGGAAAGTGTTTACTTGCACAAGCAAATGTAAAAAAAAAAATAACTCCACGTATGACGATGTTGTTTTTTTCCTTGTCCTATCTATACCGCCAATAGAGAACTGGCGTAATCACACAGCTGAATTAAAGTTGAGATTGTGCAGGAGAAGAGTTGAGATGTATTAGATTCAGGGCTAGATTCTGACACATTTTCTCCAGTAGAATAAATTGTTGTTTACTCTGAGTAACTGAAAAAGCAGCATCTACAAAAAAAAGTATGACTTCCAGAAATTCCCAGCAATTGCTAATGTTTATACTTCTGCAGTCATCTCTGTGCATAACTCAAATTCCATCTAAAAATTCCTTTCTTTTTAGTTTTGTTGAGAAAGGAAGATTTCATAGCATTGTAGCTGCATTTGAATTCAAGAGATTTTTTCGCTGTAAAACTCTGAAGAGCCTATTATGCTACTGCCCTGTCTGAAGTAATGTAAAGTGAAGCTGTTGCAGTATGAGTAATGATGTGTCAGACTAATTGTTTTGACTAGCTGGGCATCCCCTGAGCTCACTGGATCATGAATGCAGCGGCTACATTCGGTTTCATGCCACTGTGCTCTGAATGTGGTGTTTGCTTCTAACTGTTGCTTTTGTAGCATTTTACTGTGCACCTATTACGTTATGTTTTTGCTGCTCAGTGTTTGTCAACACCATATTTCAAAATACCATGGAAGTGTTGAGTGCTATACAATCAATGCCTAACATTTAAAGAACACTATTTTGTATGGGACAACCTGCTGTTAGTTTGAATATCAAGTATCCCATTTACATTTTGGTGGATAGTTCAGAAATTTGATGTTTGCCAAATATGAAGAGTTGAAGAACACTTCATGTGCTGGATTAGTTCACTGTTGTGATCTCCTTCACAATGAGCAGCCATCTAATAAAAATTTGTATGCACAAATTTACATGACTGCATTACGCTATCTTGTGGGTGACAGTTCAAACATGCAATAAAAGAATATTTAGACTCCTTTTATCAGATGGGCAGAAGATCTTTCAGAAAAGGAAACCAAAGGAAAATATTTACCTCCAGCTGTTAAAAAAATGTTCATAAATCAGCTGTAGCAAATAGACAGGAAAATACTTGGCTTGATCATACGTGAGTTAAACTTTCTTTGTAACAGTTCATAGCAAATTCTTTTAAAAATTTACTTGGCATATGCCAGAAGTACAACTTTACAATGTTGTGCACAGTAGTAAAAATAATATAATAAATCTCCTTAAGAAGCTGTTGCTGGAAAGTTTGCCTTGCCTTGCTGTGTAACATGCAGATTCCTCCAGAGGAGTCCAGTAATCTGTGCAAAAACTGCAATTTGTGGAAATGCCGTTCACATCCCATTTACCCTTGTAAATATCTCCTCATCTATGAGTTTTGGTAGCACAGCCCAGAACACCTTGCTGACTGGAATCCCCCACCCTGCATAAAACATAATAAACAGAGTAGGTAGTGGGTGAGATTTGGTACAAAATAAGAAGCTTTAATTAATTTTAAATGGTGCTTTTCAGAGTGTCAAAAGCTCAGCCCACTGAAGTGGAAAAGGGGGTTAGAGTGGTTAGAGCCTGGCAACACAGCTAATCTAGGCACTCCTGAGCAAGCTCATTTCAGATGCTTACATCAGTCCATCGGCATTTCGAGGTAAAGCTGCCTGGGGACAGCGAGGGGAGCAAGCCACATTACAGACAGACCTGCCAGTGCAGGGCTGCCAAGTTAAGGGCCTGTGGCAGCTCCTGTGACAAGAGAGCATTGTCACAGCGCGGGGCCTGCGCTGCCGGGACGGTGCGGGGCTGGTTGTTTGCGCTCTCGGCCTTTGGAAGGAACCCAGACAAGCTGGGGGATTGATGCTTGGTGCACACAAAACCCCCTGAGATGGAGGCTGTAGAAATGCTTACGTGGATTAGATAAAACACTGTGGGCCACGCTTTTGGTGATTCTAAATCTGGGCAGCCCCACTGCAGCAAACTGTTGTTTTGCTGGCTCAGGGCATTTAAACAGTATTTTTTTAAATCGGTGGTTACATGTTTGCTTTAAAAGAGAGAGAGACTGTGTCCATGCAAGTATTCAGTTTTAATTTTCTGGCGCATAAAGCAAAACGTGTTTTGAGAAGTTCCTTTCTGACTGTTTAAAAGACAAACTAAATTGTTTTTTGACCTTACTGTATAGAGAACTTGTTCTTCTGCAGGTCGTGCTGGGCTCTGTTTTCTAAAGGCTAATAGTTATAAACACAAATACCATTAACTAAGCTATCAATTTTTTTTTTTTTGCTTTATATTTTCTGTTACAATTTCAGCAGTAGCCAAGATATGCTTGTCTACCCACTTTTGCCTCTCTTTAAATCAGTGGCAGAACTCCCATTGACTTTACTGCAGCACACGTGGTGTAGTACTTAATTCGTGTTAATCTTAGACAAAAAAGTCTAGAATATGAGCCTGATGCTGAATTGAGTATGCAAAACTTCAGCTAAAAAACCCTCTCAGACTTATAAGGTAATGCCCTTTAAAATTAAGCTGGCACTTCATAGTAAGTTCTTATTCATTATTTACAAAGTGGGAAAAAGAAAACCTCAGTACTATTTGCTGAGTACCAGTCAGATGACCCACAGCCAACAGAAGCTTACAAAGTTTTAATAAGGTAGATAATTCCTTTTTATAAATGTAATTGCTCTTCTCAGCCACTGGAGCATAGCAGCTTCAAACTCTAGTCTTCCTAACTTCTGCACAAAGTGACTTTCTAGAATTTTAACTGTAACCTCAGTGCTACATTCATGTCCCAATTTGTATTTCAAGTTTGATCCATTGAAGATGCTTAATGTTTTGGTCTTCTTTCTATACAGCATGTAAGCCTAAAATGAGACTACTCACATTGCTTACAAGTCTATATCTCAGTGGTATCCTGAGTGAATCCACCATCTGTGCTCTGCTTCTTGAGGTATGAGGCTTTGTCATTAAGTTTGCTCTGAACATCTGCAGCATTTACCCACTCAGTTCAGGATGCTCTCAAGTTGAGTTTGTCTCCCTGTGAAGTCACTTCCCTGCATTGTCTCCATAAATGGGGGCACACTAGTTCCGAGTCTGCTTACTGTCCCTAGGAGCCCTCTAGAGCTGCTATTCATATATCATTTATTTGCTGACACCTGTCCCACCTCCCACAAAAAACTCACAGAAAACACCAACCAACAAAACCCCAAAAAACCTCCAGACCTCAGAATTTCTCCAAGAAAGTAATTCATCTTTTAACTGACAAGGATGCACTACATGCACCAGGCTGATGGCAGGTTGGGAAGAGATGCTGACCTTGGGCACAAGTGCCTTGTGCCACCAGGCTTCTTTCTGCTAATGGTGAATACACAGTCCCAAAGGAACCTCTACTAAGTCTTGAGTAGTCCTACCCGGCACATGTGTTGGTGACATGTTTGCTAGCTCACCTGGTAATCACAGAATGCTAGGGATTGGAAGGGACCTCAAAAGATCATCTAGTCCAATTCTCCTGCCAGAGCAGGAACACCCAGATGAGGTTACGCAAGAATGTGTCCAGGTGGGTTTTGAATGTCTCCAGAGAAGGAGACTCCACAGCTTCCCCGGGCAGCCTGTTCCAGGGCTCTGTGACCCTCACTGTGAAGAAGTTTCTTCTCATAGTTAAGTGGAACCTCCTATGTTCCAGTTTGTCCCTTGTCTTGTCATTGGTTATCACTGAGAAGAGCCTGGCTCCATCTTCATGACACTCACCCTTTACATACTTATAAACATTAATGAGGTCACCCCTCAGTAATATGTCATCTGTGGGGTGTAGGAGTTAAATCCAGGCAGTCCTTTTGAAGCTGCAGCAGCTCCTGAGATCCTACCAGGCAAGGTAGATAGGAGGATCCATGAAGTAACCTCCTCACCAGCCCTGTGCTCTGCCTTGACTGAATCCTGCCCTGTATTCCGTGCAGATCCAACTGCTGCATGGTGACCTGGGACCACTTCCTCCCCACGTACCGTCCTGTGCCAGTTCCCAGTCCGCGTTTTCTGGTAGAAAAGCTTGTTCTCTCAGTCACACAGAAAGGGTGCAGGAACGCTCTCTGTTCTGCCTGGAATAACCTCTGCTCTTGTGGGGAGTTTGGGTGATGCGTTGCCAGCCTCTCTGTAATCGTGTACATATTGTGTAAGAGGTGACAGCAAATGTGGTTATGTGTGATTAAAGGAATAGTTTAATCCTAAATTCATTGTTTCCCATTCATCTCTCCCAGATGAAATTGTTTCCCAAATAATAGACAGAAAACTTCATCTTAGAGATTGGTTTTAACTAGAAGCTGTCAAAGGGACCAGATATCTTGGGAGATGGATCTTGGCATAAAGAATAAACATCCCCTGAGAGATATGTTGGCTCAAGTTTTTGTATATTCATGGTCTATCTTGAAAATATAACCGTTTGGCTTCTGCGGTAACATACCTTTACTGGGAAACCTCAAATCTTCCTGGCTATATTCTGGCACTGTACCATGGTTTGTCTTCCTTTCGTAATTAAATGTTTTGGGCCTAGTCCTGAACATGTCAGATAAAATTTCATTGACTTAAGGTAACTCTTTGTCTCAGCAGATCAAGACTAGGCTGTGTAATAAATAAATTTATTCTGCATTCTAGATCCATACTACACAAAAATAGACCATTGTTACAGTTCTTCTGAGTGTCAGTGCTGTGAAGGCATAACAGGAATTATACACAAACCCAGGCTGAATGAAATCCATACGGGGTAGCCACAGCATAGAATGTGTATTATTTTTAGCATTCATTCACATTATATAGTGACAGAACAGTCACTAGGAATTATAGCAGGCTTTGGAAACCTGAAAACGTATTAAATCAGGAAATGTCCACAGACCTATTGGAACAATTCAGCTTTTGCTGTTAATAGAAATTACCTCCCACCTTCATTTTCAAATCTATCCTTAGTTTTTCTAATGCACCTAATACGACGACACTAAAAAGAAAACATTGCTTATGTGTGTTGCTTATTCCTTTTCCCCATGTGTTTTCCCCGGGTTGGGAAGATTTTGACAGCGAGCACGTTGCTGTCTTCTAATAAGTGCCAGGGAGAGGCAGAGTCTCATGGCTAAAACACAGCCCTGGGGACTGAAGTCAGAGGCCTTGTACTGGCCTGGCTCTTGCACAAATCTGGGGCAAGTGATTTTCTCTCTCAATGCTTGCAAAGAAATAAAAAAGGAGTCTTTTGTCAGTGTTAAACATGTTTTCAGATCCTCTGTGCAATACAAGGGTTATTTTCCTTTGGAAACATTTCAGAAAACAGGAGAGACAGTGAGGAGCTTCCTGTACATTTGGAAGTTCATTCAAATTTTTCTCAGGCGCTCCAAACCCTTTTGCAACACGTGTTATATAGGACAGAACTTTAGGTTTTTGCCAAGGTAAGATATTTTTCTGACTCTAGAGGATGCAAGTGACAGGGGAGGAGTGGAGGACAGAAAACTAAAGTGTCTTTTATCCATGGGATTGGTTTCTTTTCAAATTTTATGCAGCGATTTGACTTGCTGGTTATTGTATGCAGTGTGGCTTGTTCATCAGAGGTGGTTCTGCATCAGGGCAGCCAGTGCACTATTCCACTCAGATAACTGAGATAATTAAATCACAGTGAGATAATTTTATCTTCATTTTAATTCTGTGCATCACTCACAGATCTTAATTTAACAACACATGGAGATGAAAGGCTTCTAACTCAAGGTATCTGTGGCGATGTAAGGAACGGGAACCATTTCAGGATTTATTCTTCATTTGCTTGCACGATGTAAATATTCTCCTGAGGGTTGGTAATAGCAAAGCTGATACCAGGAGCACTGTTTTCTACATGTGTAAGTCTCTCAATGGTCTGAACACGAAGGTCAAGCTCAGGATGATGCTGACCCCATCACAGCCAGTTCTGCCACAGGAGGGTGACAGACTTGTACTGGCTTTATGTGCACAACTGGTTTTTGAGTTTTTAAGTAATAGGAATGCATTTTTTCCTCTTCATGTCACTTTTTGTAGTATTTAGATATACTATAATATTTTAAAAGGGTGAAAGAAAAGTGGAGAAGATAAATAGGGGTGTTCAGACAGTGACAGATCATCTTTAGATGTCTTATAATTTCAATCTATACATTAATTATGATAAGAGTGGCAATTTTATGCACAAGTGCAAATCTTATGCAACAGAATGTATTTTGTCATTAACTGAATGGACAATTTTGTCACTATGAGCAACTATTGCTAAAAATAAATAAATCCATTTTGTATTTAGAAACAAGGGACGTCTGTCTGATTGGGAGGGAGTGGGTGTTTTGAGAAAGAGGTGGCTTGTGAGTCAGAACTTCTTAGATCTATTCTTGGTCCTGCTTCTGATTCATTATTGGTTGGATCCCAAATCAGTGGAAATGGTGCCAGACTTTTTGTGACCTAAAACAAATCACATCAAAGTAAAAGTCGTGGTTTAGGCAAAGAGTTTCTTAACCTGTCCCGCGAGAAATATGGTGCACTACTTCTCCAGTCCCTTCCCTCTGAATGCCTGATGCTGGGCATGCTGCTTCCCTTCTGTAGTTGGTCAGTTTTATTTCTTATCTTTCCATTAACGCAAGTTTTTCTGAGATCTGTAACTCTAAATATACCATGAATAAATATCAGCCCGTACTTTTATATATAGATAGTCCGGAACTCCTTTTTTATTTTTGAGGGAGCAACTCTGAAGCTGATGATGTCCATTTTCGGATTAAAATTCTGATTGCATTTTTGTTAAAAATAAAAGAAATAATTATTTAAAAAAAAATAGTTAAGAGGTTTTTTTAGACAACTGAAAAGGTTCCATGGGTAGCGAATGAAAGTAATAATTCTGTATACTCATGCAGTCTCTTACCCTCTTTGACTGTAGCTATGTTCACTGCCTTTCATTTAGGATCACAGAAAACAGAAGAGCCTCCCCAGGTTATCAAATCCAGCCCCCAGTGTTCACTGGAAATCATGCAATTAGATAACAGATAAGAAAAATCCAGATTCTATTATCACAGTCCCCAATACGCTTTCCATACCAAACTTCTGAGGTAGTGAAAACCCAAATGCAAAACTGTACTGTGTCACAGCAATAGAACAAGAACAAAAAATTAAAGTGATGGTAATGTCTTAATTCCTTGCAATAGAAGACAATAAAGCTTTCAAATAAAGCACTTATTTTGCAAATCTACCTTTTTGGGTGCTCTGCTGGAGGGATGTGAGATGACTACAGGGCAGTCCTGTTTCCAAGGTGTACAAAGAGCCTGCCTTCTGGCAGCAAAGCAGTAGTGAACCTTTCATTCTTGCAAATACTTCCAGTGGATGGGAGAGGGTAATTTATGTGGTACACACCCCATTATTGCAGATGGAATTTTGTGTGCGTGTGTATTTCAATTTAGACTCAACAATATGGAAGCAATTCTCAAAGGGCACCATGTTCTTGTTGCATGTATAGTATAATGCTACTAAATATTAGAATAACTGAATCAATAGAATGTATAAATAGATATCTCCTTCACCCATCTGCACAGCTACAATGTGTTTAATGTGTTAATTAAAACTTTCAGCAAAAAGAAAAATGAAGCTTGAACACTAATCTGAAAACATTCTTTTTTAACATGTCAGGAGTGTACTGTAAAAAACGACTTCTTTAACAACTTAATAAGTAAGTGAGAAACGTTGCAGCAGGTAGTGGATCTTCAGTGATAACAGCTATTGCAAATGATTGATTTAAAAAAAAAAAAAAGACAGTTTAAATCTGTTAACTTGTAAAGACTTAGTTGTTGCTGAGTAAAGGGTGAGGATCTGGTATCAGCTCTAGATTAAGGGGGAGAGAGGAAGGTTAGAAGTCCTACTTTAAGCTCTAACACAAAACCAGACATCTGTTCTCACAACCAGGAAATCTGCAGATCTCTATTCATGTGAGCATACATTTCATAAGGTGCATTTGAGCCGGAGTAGTCTAAATGTATTTTGAAGAGTTCCAGTGTGCTGACATTTTTTTTTTAATTGCATTTCCCATGAAATGCTATGTAGTGGGCAAAATTCTCCTTCCCACCACTGTGAAAATGAGGACACTTCTCTGATACTATTGTTCTTGATGTAACTGAGCACAATTTGTTTCAGCATAGATCTGCAAAACAATTTATTCCTGCACCAGAACTTACTTCTTTCTGTCTTGTAGGAATTAGCATTCACAGATATTCGCTCACATCAGCAGCATTGTCTGCCATGAAATAAATTCCTTGTTTGATAAGTCTACAATTCCTTGAAAAATGAATTTAACATGCAGAGTACAAATACATTACTAGCTTTTTAGACTTTTCTGCATGATTGTGGAGCTCTAGCAACATATACCCTACATTTCCTAGCTGGCAGACTTTTTTCTCAATAGATTTTCTTAAATGTGACTACTTCCAATTGCAAGTTCGATTTCTGGAATTGAACTTCTCAGCTGAGAGGCTCAAACGAGGATGCAACAGGCAAGAAATAGCATAGCGTACTATTGTAACAGGTGGTGCAAAACATATGAGGTGTCAGGTAACTCCAGTGTTATTCCTTAGGACATAGATTGGGCTGTAGGAAAGAGTCCTATGTTCCTTGAAGACTGTGAAGCCCAGGACAGGGTGAGCAGGGATGAGGTGCTCCTACTGCTGCGGTGCAGAGAAGGTTATGCCCAGCAGTCTGCTCTGTTCTTCAGCCTGGACCACAAAATGATGGTCCCTTGTGAGACAATTGTTTGAAAGGTCCTCCATACATTGCAGTGAGATCACGTTCCTGACAAGTGGGGGACCAACGGAGGACAGAGGGAGAGAGAGGAACCTCACCCTCTGAAATCCCACTGTATCATTTGCATCGTTCTTGCCCTGCAAACTAACACGGTTTGATATTGTCATGGTACTATTTTATTTTTAGTTTCACCGTGCAATACTCAAATGGCACTGTGCATCACAACTGAGACTTCTCGTCTGAGGTGGTCATTGCCTGGACAGCCCACACCCAATGCACTCTTTTCCTGGGTTGCGATAGCAACAAGTTAAAGCTGAATGTCTCTCATCAAGGACAGTCAGGGCTGTCAGATAATATATGGAGAAACTGTGAGTCCCTCCCTGCAATGTGGAAGCTTTGTGGAAAATCAGGAAATCTCAAAACAAAAAACTCTAAGCATAAGGAACTCTCAGATGTCCAGGTTTTTTTTGGACAATTCACATTTTCTTCAAACACAAGGGCTATTAACTTCTTTAAAAAATAATGAGCTAAGGTTCTCCTGTAACTAAATAACTTGAGGAGTTGGGGATTTTTGAGGATCTCTAAATAACATGAGACTGCAATCAGTACAAAAGATGAGGCAATTCAAGTACTGTAGAGGATAACAAGGCTTGATCTACTCCTGCTGTTGATGTGTTGCTATTAATTTTAGTGAGATTGTGCTCAGCACTAGTAGACATTTAAGCAGTGGTTTACAACAAATAACTATGAATTTTCATATCCATCAACAGGCTGTAAAGGGAATGATCTGAAATCCGTGCAAATAAGAAGCAGAACCTTTTATTTAAACTATTTATGTGGTTCTCACATCGAACCTTTAGTAAATTACCCAGCTAACTGCGTTTTCCTCAATGGGAAACTTAGAAAATTATTTATGTTATCTATTAAATATATATCCGGTAATCTTTCTTCTTTTCCCATCTGATTTATGTTATTTTAGCATGATATTTTTTTAGTTACTGAAATAATTCTGTGTTTTGTTCTTAGGACTCTTTAACAAACATTTGTAATAGCTAACAACATTTTTTTTTTTTGCCAGAGCACATTAAAGATTCAGGACTAAACCTTAAGCTGGTGTAAGCTGATCTGGCTTCCAATGAAGTCAATCCTTTAACTTTGTGAAGACTTTCAGTTGTAGCCAAGAGAAGAATAAGAAAGTCAGTGTAGCCCTTGTACCCGTCGTATTGATCAGATCTGTAATTGCATCAGGAAACTGAATGTTTTAAAAATTCTTTTGTTTAGGCTAGAACAGCTTATGAAAATGTATTTACAGCTATACTATACTTTATAGAGTGAGTTTGTTTGTATGGCTTGGGGGAGGATGTGAAGCTAAGCAAAAACATTCATTTTAAAAGGGTACTTTAATTGAAACTAAGAAAACTAAAGTGGAAAATTATTTATCCAAACGAACTTTGTATCCTATAAAGATGTGGGTACATAAACCACGCAAGCCCATTGCTTATTAGATTATTTCAGGCCTTCACAAGCTGTTTGCTTACTCCAATAGCAACTTGTTGATAATAGCAAGGCTTTTGTGAGAAACAGCCCGAAAAACAATGGAAAGCGTCAGATTTAGTAAAGTGTCTAAGGAAAGTCTTAAAATGACACCCACGCTACGAAGGGAAGACCAAATTTGCTTTTTCTGAAGGGAATTTGTGTTTGTCAGGAAGGGCTCCTGGCGGCTTTGTTTCCAGGCCTTGATGTGTGACCAGGAGCCTCCAGGCCTCCCGTCACCCCTGGCCTTGTTCTGCCACCGCGCTGCCCACCCATACCGGCACCGCAGGGGGAAGGGTTTCAGAGGAGCCACAATCAAAAGCGGAGGGAAGAAAAAAAAGTGCTTTTCAGGGTCTGATGTGTGGGAATCAAATGAGAGGCCTAGCTCAAATCCGGTCGCCAGGCAACCATAGTGATATGCTGAGGGAATATCATTAAAGTTGGAAACTAAGCGGTTGCTCTGAATTAGCAAACCTGACCGCCGTGCGGATGATGCGCCAGAGCCACCTCAGCCCCCGAGCTCCTTTTCTGCACGTAAAGGGGGGAAAAAAGCAGCTGATTTGTGGAGTTTTTCATAAAAAAAGACAATAGCTGTCCAGACACAGAGTTGGTGGTGAAATATGGTAACTGCCAGGCTTGCAGCTGGCCCTCCGACACAAGATTAATAAGTTGCCGTTTCCTAGCCGACCACAACCTAGTGGGAACTATCCGGCATTTTTCCCTGAATTGTGGGTAACAGCCTTCCCGCAAGCTGGCCTACTTTACTGCTCTGCTTTCTGCAGACCGCTCTAAGTGCAGTACACATCTGTGGCTGCAGTGAGGTCAGCGGGAACCGTGTCCGGCAGCCACCACCTGAGCTGGCTGAGCCCATCCCGGCCGTAAAACCCAGGGCTGGTTCTAAACTGTGGCGCTGTCTGCCGAGGAGGCGGCCGTGGCCATGGGTTAAGCACTTCAGAAAGTTTTGCTGAGACTGGAGCGGGGAGGGGATGGCGGGGGACTGGGTTCGGAAATGACAATGTGACAAGAGAGCGGGAGCGAACCTATTGAATTAGATTTAGGCTGCGCTGAGTATTATCATTGACACGAACAAGCAAAGCTTATCTGCTCTTTCCTTCTTGAAAGGTTGAATGAAATTGAATTGCCAACCTCTGTATTTTACCACCATTTGGCTGAAACGGCTCAGAGGCATACATGATCGCTTAAAAGGAAGCCAGGTTGAGTCAAACTGCAAAGCGTATGTATGCGTTTCTGACAGCAACATCTCAAACACGGTGTGACATGGCATAACATTTAGAAGTAATTTGATTACAGGCACTGTGTAATGCAAATCAGACTTTCCCAAACACGTTAATTTTTTATCACAATAGCTCACCAACACAATCAGGTTTGATTTATTTTAAGGTATCTTCAAGCTACATTTTCTATTATATTAAAGCATTGTAATGTAATTGTGTGCATTTGCTCACGAATTATAAAGAGCTAAAAGATCAGTGAATCCCCTGGCTTCTGTCTTTCTAGGTTTAATTTTAAATGACAGTATGATGAAAATCTTTCTTTATAATACACAGAAGAGAATCATTTGGATGTTTTCTTTAGGCACAGAAATTTGGAAAGAAAAGTTGAACTCAAATTCATAGATTATTCTGGGTAGGAAAAAAAAATAATGTATCTGTAAATGTCTTTAAGCTTCTCTATGACCAATTTATTCATTTAGGGCCACATGTGGCTGAGTTGGAATTAATTGCAGATATTAATTTTGTTGATAACTAGATAGGAACTGTCAGAGTAACTCTGAATGTGCAAGTGCAAGATTTGTGCTTTCTGTTTCTGGATTTTCTTCTGTACTTCTGTGGAACATTGGTTCCTTCTTTCTTGTCTCTTTCCCCAGTTTTACAAAGTACATTCAGATCCACAAAGAAACTAAATTTGAGTGATAATATCAGCCTGGGGAGAATTTTCTTAAACTTTGAGCTTCTGTTTTTAGAAGTTGCTTTGTGGAGCAATATTATTCTGATGATTCAGAGCTAGTGAAACTTTAAGCGGTGACAGAGTCCTGCTGGTAGGATCTATCTCCCAAGCTGGAGCACAGCGTAGTCACATCCAACGTCTGTCAGATAACCAGCCAAAAGACTTCGCTTTGGCAGGTGGTTGCCATCAATGTGCTATATAATTGGCACTGAAAATCAGTCTGATTTGAGGCAGCACTGAAGTGTCTTACTTGGTGGAAGAGGAGAAGCCGATGAAAAACGGAGACATGATCTGGTACGGTCAGCTGAAGTTTGATCAACCCAGTCAGGGCAGAACACAAACCCAGATTTGAAGTGAAGCAGAGCTGAGCATAAGCAGGGAAAAGCTCGGATGATGACAACCCCGGGTGAGAGCACAGTCTCAATATGTAGTCATCTGCCTTTGGGGGAGAAGTGGTATCTTGCACGTATTCTATAGCTGGAAAAAATGTTCTAGCATCAAGCAGCCATGATTATTCCTTCCTAGTGGATGTGCCAAGAATTCCTTTTTAACATGTTTAAAGATGCAGATTACAGATATATCCCTCATTCATTATTACAGAGGAGCCCAGAACATAAACACAAGTGAAAGCTTATATGTGGTAAACATTTCCTGAACATCAACTGATCTATTGCAATCTTACATGCATGCTTTTAGCTCCTGAAAAACGTGAGGTAATTCATGTTGGCTTAGCCCACTGCTCTGGACGAAACGGGGGAATTAACTAATTCCAGTTACCTGAGCTGCAAGCTTAGAGCACATGCACAGACAGCTACCATGAATCAGAGGCCATGCAGTAACTTCTTTGTATGTGAACATCCCAAGTTTATACGAACTGATCCCACTCAGTCATAATGAGAGAGGACAAGTTGCCTTCGGCTCTGCAGCCACAGAAACATTAGTGCTGTTTGCTGCCTCTGTGTCTTTTTGGGTCAATGTAGCTCTTGCTTTTCCTCTGGTTCTTCATATAATCTTCAGCGCTTTTAGAACACACACATTTCTCTTGTGAGATTTACCTGGCCTGGAGTGAGGAGAGGAGCTTAACAACATGGATCCCTTTTATTTATAAGAGCATTCCTCTCATGATCTCTGTCTGTCACAGACACGAGGATTAAATACGGCTCTGTTTCTTGTACATATTTCTCTCATATGTCCCGGTGATTCTGAAGCCTGTGGTTACTTAGAAAACAGATTTTCCAACAGCCTGAATATCGTAGCCTTTCGTTCACTATCTGTTACATCTTTATGGCTACAAAAATATTTCTAGCCTGACAATTAAGATTTACTTACATTTGATGCTCTGAATTACTTGAGACTACCAGGTTTTAGTTATTTTAAGGGTGAAATCAATTAAAGGGACATTAGTTTACAGTTACAGTAATAGTATTTCATATTTACTGTTCTGTGCATCTGCTTTTGAACAACAAATGAAGAAGTGCCTTGCCCCATGTGTGTGACTTCCTCGTACTGCAGCATTAACTCGGGCCCACTTCCTAGCTGTACTGCAGCGACTTGCTGCTCGGCTTTAAAAATCAACAGTTTGTGTCCGTGCCTGTCTGCCTTGCTGTGTGGCAGGGGAGAGGAAAGGGTGAGGCACAGACAGCTCAGTCGTTCTTCATGTTAACAAGAAGCCAATGTGATCTCCTGTGAGTGTTCTTCAATAAGTGATGAATGGGACGTGTAGCACCAGAGCACATCTTCTTGTTACCCGTGTGTAGCTTTCTTGAGATCAGATGTCTGTATTACCACTCATTCCATCGTAACCTGGGACTGTGATTGCGAACTGGATGTTCTTTATCTATTTAATAGTCTTATATAATTGAGTATCTGAAAAAGTAGAGTAGCCTGGTCAAGAAACATCGTTCTCCTGTAAACCTGAACTGATGGGCTTCATCTGGGGGTTTGAATTTATATTGCATTTTGTTGTGTATAAAGAACAACAGCAGCGCTTTGAGCGCTGTTCGGAATCCGCAGGAGGGTTAGGCAGAGAGTGCCAGTTCAGGTACTGTACGAAATAGTGTGCACAGGATATGATCTTTCTGATCAGATGCTTTCTGATAGAAAGTAAGCACTCATAGGTTTTAATCAGTTCTGAGGGTTTCCTATGTCCAGTACAGGAAATCCGTTGCGTAGTGGCTAAATTCTCTTGCCTATACTAATATTTCCACAGCGTTTTCTATTGCACCAAGACCCACAACTACCTAGTCTGGAGCTGGAAAGTTCTCCAGGTGATCTTCGTCCCCTTGAAGTATTTTGTTCAAACTTTCCAGTGCCACATAAATAATTAACTGATTAGTTAAATAATAAATAAAAAAACCAAACAACCTGTGTAGAAGATAATACATATGTGTTATTAGTAGCCCAAGTTCTATCTTTGCGAAAAGCATACTCACTGTGCAAAAAACAACTTTTGAGGCAGAGGTGGGCATTAGGCAAAAGACAGCTGTTGAACTGGCTGATTGATTTTTATCTATGCAGCACATCTTCGATAAAAACTTTAACACCCCCTTTGCCTCACCCCCTTCCACCGATGAAATACGTGACAAGAACATGGTCCTGCAGAGGACCTGTTCCGGGTTTCATGGGCAGTTTATTAGATACCTAGTTAAGAGGAATTACCTCATGATCAGCTTGCCGTTTTCCTCTTGCAAGTGTTATGTTAAAAGGTTAATTCCCTGTGCTCTTGCTTTTCTTGGCCACCGTTGCAGTATGCCTTGGGCCAGCAAGTTTGATCTATAAGTAGATGTGATTTAACCCTTATGGTTTGTTTTTTTCTTGGCTGTCAGCTGGTGGCAAAGGGCCAAGTACTAACAACCATAATGGCTGAGCAGCTGGGTTTGCATGCATGACATCTTAAAAATTGCTTACATACTGGCCCCATCATTGCAGTATGTTGATTTCTTCCTGTTTGACTGGCATGGTGGCAGAAGAGAGATAAGCATCCTCAGGGAATATCCAGAGCTGAGGTTTTCTCCTTTGCAGGAGAAAATACTTTAATGTTGCTGCATAGGGCAACTGCTGAAGTAAACTTTCTCTCTAGTTCAAAAAATGTTGAACACCCTTTTAAATTATAACTCTGAAATTGTGAAAGGATTTATTCTGGTTATTCCTCTCATCTATGATTTTCCTTTAAGAAATGGTAGACTTCTCAAACTCGCCTATGTCCTGGACAAGCCAGGACTAAATTCTGCATGTTGGATTCCTGTAGACTATTATTAAAGAGAAGGAAGACAAATTTGCCTTTGAAGTAGAACAGAGCCATCACAAAATCAGAGAGAGAACTGTTTACCAACACATGAAAATTAAAAATGTTATATGCAATAATCCTGGAAATTTGTTGTTAAGTTGGTAGAAATGCAGTGGAATTTGAGGTAGTGAGATTGCTTGTGTAAAACTACTAAATGCAATCAGGTAGTCTGCACAACTTTCCATACAGAAGAAAATAAATCCTTTCTGTTTCATTTTATTTTAGGCAAGCAAGTGGTTTTGCTGTCAGCACCACTTGTAGCAGTATAATGAAACTGAATCATTTTAAACAAACCCTCAAATACTCTTTACTTTGTGTTAGGATTATGCAACTGAGAGAGAATAGGAACTTCTTAACAAAAAAGAAGCAATATGTGACATTTTGTCTGTCAGCACTGGTGAAGTGGAATACACAAGCTTATTTAAAATTATTATTAAGTTTTGCTTCACATAATGATGTAATAATAAAGGAAAAAGAAATGGCTTGGAATATAATGAACCCCAGTCATACACAGCAAAGGGTATTACACAGTCAGTGAGGAAGAATATATGTAAGCAGCCTGTGATGGATAACACATCTTGGTCTGGGATCCCTATGAACTATTGATAGTGTGGAAGTGAACACTGAGGAATAAACCCACCAAGACTGGTAAACACATGACATTACTCATGTGTAAATTGGAAAGGATCAGGCTCTGTATGAAGATGTTTAGTATTTTTCCGGTGCTGAAGGATTAACATGGCTAAATTTAAACAGCAGGGATGAATTTTAAAAAACACTCGGTGTTAGCACTTCTGCTGACCTAAATGAGAGAAGAGCTTGGACAGCACTGAAGACTTTAGAAAATCCTACTCATTTCTGTGTACGTGTTCTCAAATCCGTAACTGCATGCCAAATCAGCCCTTCCAATTTTAAAAATGATTAATGACTCACTTAACAGACCAGATTGAGAACCCTTCGAAATCTGTGGAAGAGAATCCTGATGATTTCAGAAAGTTTTGGATCAGTTTCAAAATTAATTTTGTTTTGGAAGAACTTGGATGTTTTGTGCAAAAATAATTGGGCAAAGGGGCATTAGAACTGGATGTGTTGATTGGTACCAGTTACACTTTTTACCTTTCGGGCACTCAGAGCGGAATTCATATTGCTCTGAAATTTAAAATAATAGTAGAAATTTTTCTGAGATATAGGTACATATTAGATTTGGCATTTTTTCACTTGCCGTCTTTACAATTTATTTCACTACTGCTGATGTTACTGAGGGGCATGCAATCTTAGAGAGACATTCCTTTGGGTAGCTCGATATTACTAGAGGCTGCACTAGAAGTTAGCTTCAGGAAATTTATTTTGTGGGTCACTGTGTTTTAATTCACTGCAACAAATCTGGCTATAACTTGATTTCTTTTCCTGCTTCTTTTGGATTTTATTATGCTCGGTTGCAACATGGGCCAGGGGAGCAGAGATGAGGCAAAAAGCCCTTCCTTGAAGCACGCAGTATTGAGGTGTGCAGATAGCACCTGCTCTGCCTGATGGGTCCCAGGCTTGTCCTCGGCCTCATGGGATGCTTCCAAAATAATACAAAACGAACCTGTTGTTAGTCTTGGTTTTGCTACCTATGAAACTTGATATCAAGTTGGAAAGGATCCAGTTTCACTTAATCCAACAGGCAAACGATGATGTTACTTAGGTGAACTTTGCAAAATGCTGTGGATATAACCAGGGACTGCCAAAACCTCCTCCCGCTCCAGCCTCTACAGATAAAGAACCAACTTCTGTAGCAGTGCTTTGTGAAAGGCTCAGTGCCTCCTTGGCTCACACACTGAGGATAGACGCTTAATATTGACTGGATGCATTTGTTTATATTGGAATTACGTTACTGTGTGTTCATGCAACTTCCCCAAAAGAGAGACATTTTCTTCCTTACGTTGTGTTTAAATATTTTCCAGTTAGCAATCTCATAATACTCTCGACAAAAAGAAATCATTTCATAGCAGAATAGACACATCCTGGAGGTATCATGTCTTACACGAGGACTGGTTCTTCATTAGTGCCACAGTGGAATTCAGTATTGCTAACAAAGCAGAATGTGCCTACGATATTAATGTAGTGTGATCGGCCACTCGATGAGGGAATAATTCATAGCCTTGCACTAACAAGGCTTCGACTGAGCTTTGCTCACCCTTTTAAAGAAAGACAGGGCTGTTGTTTTGGGGTTCAGTCCTGGCCCTTCTGAAGGCATGAGGATTATATTGTCTCTTTGAGGTGTATAACAATGAGAGCGCTGCCTCTTCCTGACAGGCCCTGTGCTATGCCTCTGTTAGGAAACAGAGCTCAGAGGTCTACCAAAAAGCCCACTGTGCCTGGAAATATCAGACAATGAAAAACTGAATTAATAGAATCTGACACAGTTTTACTGTAGCAGCATGTTTTTCCTTGCTTAAATATATTTTTCTTTCTCTCATCAACAGATTACTTAGCGCTCTTTTTAGAAGCAGAAAAGTTGCAAAAACAAAAACCCTAAAGGTATTGGGTTAAGGATTTTCTTTCCCCCTTTAATTCTGTGTTTAAAAAAAAAATACCACACGAAACACCAGTCGGAAGGGCTGCTGGCAGAGTTAAGAAAGTGGTTCTCTGACAAAAGAAGCCCGGTTGTCTCTGACTATCCATTTGAACATGCAGACCTGCTTGCAAGCCGAAACTTGAATTCTTGTCCAAATTTTGGGAGTGTTTTGAGTCTGCTTTCTGGATTGATCTCATATTGAGGCATGGATTAGTAACTAAATTTGTACCTATATCTGTCTTTTCACACAAAATACGTGGGTTGCTTGCAACTAGACTTTTGACCGTGGATTGCAAAGTATCTCACTTGAGCATAAAAGATAGTGGTTGTGTTTCTTGTTGCAGAAATGTCTTTGGCCCAGCTGAATGTCCAGTTGCTGGGTTTAAGACCTTAATTTTGAGATGTGGGCCCAGGCAAAGGGAATTTACTCAATTTTCAGTGCTCAGTCGTTACTGTCTCAGGTGAAACTCTGAACCCTCTGGCATCCCGTGATGTTTTGCTGTTGGCTTCAGTCTGGCTGGGTTTTTTCCTGTCTCATATTCTTGTGCTGCCCAAACAGCTGCTCACCTGCAAAAGGAGGAGGCAAAGTTTCCCTTTCATGTTGTGGATTCTGTGAGTTTCTAAGGCGTGTTCTCAGCCTGGATTAAGTAAGTTATGAACTGCCATGCAATGCAGAATGTCTGTAGCACCATGTATGGAGGATCTGTCCTCAGATCTCCTCCTTTCCATCTCCAGCAACCCTTTGCAAACAGAGTCTGGAAGCCAAGCAACACCCACCAGTCAGACGAGACAGGGAATCCTGTAGCAATAGCAGTAGTAGAGCAATTATGGTAAGCCTTTAACTAGCTGCACAGTGAACATTTTACATTCCTAAATCTGCCGTAATGCAAAATAATCTGTTTAAATTAGGAAAGATATTGCATTCTGTTCACTCATCCCTTCCTAGGCTTGTCTGCGCAGGGCTTGGTTTCCATAACAGGGAAACATACAATTGCCAAAACCGTGGGACTCGGCTTCTTTTTAAAGTATTACCCTGTTGTATTTTCTTCATAGCCAAAGGGTCTGTTATTGCTCCTATAATGAAGAATCAAAGTGAGATATTATGGATCTTGGTGCTCATCCCACAGGCCGCAGGATCCCCTCTCAGCTGCAGGACACAGCTTGGCCTTGAAGCTGTTTTCCTCAGCAGCTCTTTGTAGAGTTCAGAAATTCTGCCCCCAAAGGCAACCCACTAACCGTGCTTTGCTGTTGTTTTCTCTACAAGTTCATAAGCAACTTCTGTTGATGCCCATTGCTATCTGACATAGGAGGCCTCCAAGTCAGAAACACCTCTGCTTTTCTCCCAGCCGTTCTAAATGAGACCATTTTAGGAGGCTACAATTGCATCTGATGGATGCCATAAGTGGGTCAATTTTAATTTTCAATAAGCTGTTTTAAAAATTAAGTTTAGCGATAAAGTTTCACTAATGAAGCACCCACAGAGTTCCAAGCACAGTGTAGGAATTTAGTGGGGCTTTATAATCACAGGCTTGCCTCTAACTGCAATTAGAAATGGCTGAATTCTTATCTGGCTAAATGGAGTTGGATTGTGCCCTAAACAAGATGCCAAGTTTCAAGAGCTTCCAGAAATCAGATTTAGATCAGATGAAGGCTTAAGAAGCTAGATGTTTCAATGAATGGCATGGTTTAAAAAAAAAATCAAACCATCTCACCATTTTATTTTCCTAATAATTTTCTAATATAACAAATTTAGTGCTTGCTTTCTTCTATGTGAAGCAGGGTATTAAATGCATGAATAGCTTTAAGTATCTGACAGACTCCATTGAAGGGTTAAATTTTTGCGCATTGTTAAGTTCTCTGTATGCAATTGCAATTGCGAAGCCAAATCCCGCATTCCTGAGCAGCCAAATTTCCCCTGGAAGTCAGTGGGAATTTTTCAGGTGCATAGCAATGGACTACAAAGCAAAGAGTTTCTTGAAAAACAGGGGACCTACCATTTTCAAACTAGAAACTAGTCACCATAAAAGCGACCTCTGTGCTCTCTCTCAGCCAGAAGCAGTGAAAGAAAACCTTCATTTGTATTTATCCTCTAACACTGACTGGAACAAGCATTGCATGCCCATCAAAGAAACCACATTTTAAAAAAAAATCCCTAAACATGAAACATTTTAATATTTTTGCACCTTCTTTTCAGTGAGGCACGTTTATTTTATGAAATACAGTTAGGTGATTATCACAGGTTGTTGCAAGTGGCATTTCTTTGGGAGAAAAGCATAGTTCTCTTGTATTTCTCCCCCTGTTTTCGCCCTGTCATTCCCAGTTTCAGCTCTTCCCCTAACCTCATTTGGGCAGGGTGCCTGCGAGCAGCACTGAATACAAAGAAAGGAAGCAGCCCAAGTCTAAATTTCCTTTGCCTTATGCCCCATATTATTCCTTATTTGTTGTGCTAATTCAGCAGCGTAATTCCCAAATACAGCCTCCTTGAATTGTTTTGATGAGAACTGCTAACTCAGTGCAGACTATTTTTAATGAGCTCTACAGCCTAAAGAATCAGAACTGGGTGGTGTGAAGGCTCCACATACTAACTGTTCAATAATAAGGCTGATTATTGAAGTCCCACTACTATTAAAAAAAAAAAAATTAAAAAAAATTCTGCGTTGTGATTAAAATTTGTTTCTCAAACCACAAAGCAGCCTGTGCAGAGTGTGCAAGTTAACCAACCAGGCCACTACTTGTCCTTTGTCCTTGGTGCCTTTTGGTGATGATGTGGTAGTGCCCTCTAGTGAAAAATCTCCACAAGTATTTCACGGAGCACAATGCAGGACTTTGTTCCAGTTTCTGACGATTCTTTCTTTCGGACTCTATTTTGGGACAAAATTGATTTACGTCTAAATATTTCCAAAGCTAACAGCTAGTGAAGGCATTACAGTTCAAAAAATAATACCTGTTTCCATACTTTACAGAATCAGTGGGTGTTTTTTCACCTTTCAACTGCTGTATTAACAAATGAGCCGTGGTTAAACATTTCAAAGAGGCAGAATTTTTATTTTTGCTCTTATGCGTTTCTTGTGCCAGCAGGGTTTTGCATGGCTGACGCCTTACAAAGTCAGTTGTTAGAGGCTTCATCCAGTTCCCAGGCAATGCGGTACCCAAACTCTCATTAGACTTCCACAGGAGCAGGATTGGGTTCACTGAATAGTCATACAGAATTAAAAGATAAACAGTCAGCCTGAAATGTTACCAAAACTTTTAGCTTCCTCTGCTCAGGAAAGTGGAGCATTCAGAAATATCCAGAAAAGAGACAAGAAAAAAAAAAAAGTACAGTAGTTGTAGAAAATTTCAGAAATGCAGAAAATACGTATACCTTTTTTGCTGTTGAAGAATATTTTTCTTTTTGTGTCCTCCTACACACATTTTATTTTCTCCTTGTGACCATAACAATAACCTATTAGAATATGACCAAACTGGTGACCCACTGCATTCAGACATTGACTTGCTTTTTGTAATTTTTCTGTAGCAATGAAATCAGTGACCTATAGTTTACCTACAACGTACAGGCTATTTCTGTGCATGCTGTAGTACATGCTATTAATATAGCATATTTTTTCCATGTATTCTGTAATGAGAGTAGATCTACCATTATTAACCCCAGAGTTTGTGGTCAGAGTACTTCTGCTGTTGCTGTTACTGCTACTTATATTGAAATAGCACTAAGGAGCCTCACTCAGAGCTAAATGTGCTTGGTGCTGTACAAGTATGGGGCAGTGGGGGGGAGGGAAAAGAGTCTTTAAAGTCAGTCTCTCCTGAATATTTTGTTTCATTTAAATATAAAATGTCCTGTGCCATAAATAAACAAAAAGGCATCCTGTTAACTGACGCATTAAAGAGGTCAGATCGTGTATTTCTTCTGTGATGGGGAGGGGGGCGAAAGGGGAAGTGATGCTATTGACCTATATAAGTGCTATTCAAAGTGAGCAAAAGTTAGCCTAAGAAAAGCTGAAATGTTCTGCGTGATCCTCTTCACATGGCAAGGTCAGGAGGTGGGAAGAGAAAATCAGGAGAAAAAGATGTGATTAAAATGAGGTTTTATTTTTGTTTCAGGTTAGGGGAGTGGGAGCTGATTGAACATTTTAGACATGAGAGCAGAGTAAGAGACGTATCCCTCAGTGCCAGGGTTATCCATGTAACCCAAAGACCCTTTTTATTTAAAAAGCTATTGCTTGTGATCTTTTCCAAAGAGGGAATCAATAAATGTCCACCAAAGTTGCTCTTTTGGTCAAAATGATGAATGAACATCGAAGTGCTATAAATTGGTAGCAACCAGTGTAGTGATCCTGGAATTCAACAAGAAAACCAATAAGAGCAAAGCAACACTGACATCTTACTGGCTCTGCAGTTGCTGCTGACATTCTCAGAAATGACCCAAATATTTGGCATGGAATTAAAAAATATTAATTGTATTGTTTTTCCTTGCCTTTTTTTTTTTTTTTTTAATTATTTCCACCCACCCTCCCACTTTCCCCAGGAACTAATTTAAAAAGAACAAGTCCTCAGGTTCTCCATCAATGTCTGTAGTTTATATCTTCAGTGATACATTGACAGAATCGATGTCAGTACCACACACAGCATCGAGGGTTACCTGCACTGGAGGCTCCCTGCAGCACAGGAGGTGGGAGCAGACACCAGTAGCCTCCAGTAGCCTCCAGTGAATGCTGTTGAGGCTTGCGCTCTGTTTCTGAGTTAGAAATGGTCCTGGTGCTCCATGGGAACCCAGAGTCCATGCTATCACCCAATCCAGCAGAGGCAGGGCAAGGCACATCCTTGTCCCGTGCACCACTACCCAGTGCAATAAAGACAACCTCTTTGTGTTTTCTGGGGGTTGCAATACCTTAGCTAACTCCTGGTAAGAGCATACTGGTTTTCATACCAACGACATAGACCCCAAAATTATATAAATTGCTCTTTAATCCTTTATTCTGGCAACCTTATAAAAAGCAATCTGTATTTCCAGCCAGGCTTTCATTTAAAATAACCCTCTCATCCAAACTCTCACCTGTAACTTTATCCCAGTGGTAACTCTTACCTGCCATACTAGCCCTAGGCCCTTGTAGCACTTGACATCATCTTTTGGACAGGTTACAGAGCCTATTGAGGCAGTTGTTAGAAGCAGATTTACTCCATAATGTGGAGCCAACCACACAAGAAAATTAGTGCATTTATCTGTCAGCATTAGGCTAGATTATCAATCCAGTGCACTAGTCACAGGATCTGGTTTTTCTTTCTCTGGGGAAGTGAAATTGATATAGTGGTGTGCAGTAAAGGTGTCAATTATAAACAGGACATTATCATGAGAAAGTAGGCAAGTGGCTAGTTTTAGGCAACAGTCCTTTTTCAAGTTTAAGTATAGGCTTGAAAAGTAGGTTTTTCTTCCTTATAAACAGACTTTGTAAAAGGAATGTGAAAACTCCTTCCTTCAAACCTGCTAGCTTTGTTTTCCCTTCGAAGATAATGGTTGATTCTGAAAAAAAAAAAAAGGAAAAAACCCCTCTCTCCCTCTTTAAAAAAACCAAAACCAATCGTGGTAGTGCATTTGAAGGTTCTGCAAAGGCCACAAAGTGTTACCAATCTGTAAGGTTTGAACACGCAAGCCCCTGTATGCCATTGAGCAAATACTGTCCAGTAAATTATTTTCTTATTTTCCTGGTCAGATTTAGTCCATGAGCAGACTGCAATTTTTTCCATCAATAAGACTGCAGTAGCTCCCCAATGCCCCCAGCCCAAATCACTGCCCTGTTTGTAAAGTGCTGAATAAATACCCTTCCTGAATTCGTTCCCCCATTACGTATTCACGCAGATGCCAAACACTGTTGGTTGCTTCTTAATTCTCTGGGTGGCTTATAAAGACAGAACAGCAGACTGACCTTGGTAATTGCTATGTTTTAAGGTGTTTTTCTTGCTATACCTGCAAAGTATTCTATTAGCAATCCCAACCAACCCATTGCTATTCCTATTATCCACCCACACATAAACATCCTCATGGTAAAATAAGATAGTCGCTCCCTGCAATTATTAATACATTCCATTGTATATGGATGAGTATGAACTCTGTGAGCATGGATTTGATATAAACATGTAGTGAATAGTAATCCTTTGTCCCTAAACCCCCTTTTTGTCCCTAAAAAGGGTCCTAAAACCCTTTTAGGATTTTAGCCCATCATATGTAGGATATATTTTATTTTTTCATGAGTCCTGGTAGGGCAGCTGTTGATAAGCGCTGCCAGCAGCAGCAGGTTGTCTTGAGCTGACGGGGGCTGTGGAAGGTGGCTGGTGTCAGCGCTGGGATCCGTCCCGGCACCGGTGCCCGGACTCCGCCGGCTCCGCTGCCTCCCCTGCTCCAGGTCACCTCTCCTCAGGGCAGAGATCTTGGGCAGAAATAGATTTTTGTCTCAGACACGCAGGCTGCTGTTGGAGATTTTGCTGTATTCCTAATACGAATGAAGCAGTCTCCACCCTCTCCAGCATCTGTAAACAGGGCTGTTGTTTTCCAAAACATATTAAAAAAAAAAAACAAAAAAAACCCCAAAAAAACAAAACCAAGAAGCTGGAATAAATGAAGACATTTCAGAGCATGTTGCTGGGTACCTAATTCCCTTGGAATTTCAAAGGGAGCTGAGGCCTTTACTTCTTTTGTCCTCCTTATCTAAATTTATAGGAATGCTAAACTTTGCACGTATGTTTCTAGGTCTGTTCAGTTTATAAAGGCTTGTTCTGATTGTTCGTACTATGGTTCTGACTAGAACGTGAACCTCAAGAAATACCATTTGATCTCAACAGTGAATATTTTGGGAAAGCCTTTTCCACTGCTGGCTTAAGTACTTAAGGACTTTCTGTACAGAATATATCAACCCTTGTCCGTGGTGGTTTAGCATTTGCCATGCAGAAGTGCCCGCGTGTGAGGTTTAAATTCACCTCCCAAGAATGCCTGGAGCACCTAAACCTGGTAGTTTGCTATTAATAAAAAGCTGGAGCAAATTCATGTTTAAATTTCTGCCATAATTGTGCATGAAAAATTGTTAATCCTTGTTTTGCATTTTTCACTAGTGGTATGAGTGGGGTTGTTTGCACCAGTAAATATTAATCATGTGCAACAGGGTAGCACGGGCAGGCCTCAGCTTCTGTACACCTCTCGAAAGATTTTTTTCTTTAAATCTGCATTTTCCTCAAGTGATGCTGTGAGAATGTACTTTCATGGCCCATTTTCCTACCATACTCCTGGCTGTGAAAAGGACAGAACACAAGTGTTTTTATGAGGGGAATGCTCATTCCGCACAGAGTAGCAGTGGTGCAGCATGTCCTGCCATGTTCCCAATGCAGGGCCCGTTTCCCGCTCACCACCTGCTCTCTGCATTCCCGGCAATTCAATTGACAACTGCTGGTAAACCGCCCCTGGTGCAAACTCAGAGCTTTCCACCCTCTTGCCGTATGTTGCATACAAGTGTTGTTTCACAGGCTGATCCTCTTTTTCCCCTTTCAGGGTAATTGGGCCGTGGTGTGTGGAAAAGCACAGGTCAATGTTGCACTGTCTGTAGCTGTAATTCCTGGTTGGTGGGTCTGCTCGGAGGTGTGTGTGCCCCAAAGTTACTGCTGCTGAAGAGTTAGTGGAAGACTGAATTGCCTCCCCAGCTGAGGCTGGTTTCTTGGCCTGCAACAACAGGCAAGAACAAAAAGCTGCAGATCAGAGAGGAGAGAGGGAGGGAGCACCTTTGGCATGGGAACAGGGATGCTGCCTTTGGCAGCAGAAGGGGACGAAGCCTGAGGGACTGGAAATAACAAATTTCATTTCGTTCAAGCTGGGGTGCTTGGGTTAAACTGCAGATGAGCAAGTAATTTGTGTTTCCCTACATCCAGACTCTGGGCAGGCAGCTGTGTGCGTGCAGGCGGGCAATGAGCTGGGAGTCTCTGTTCCTGGGCAGGTCGGCGGGCCACGTGTGAGTGCACCCATGGGGTGCCTTGGCCCTTCATGAACATCCCACTCCAGAGGAGGTTTCCCGCGCCTTGCTGTTATGTTCTTGTTATGAAGGCTCCCCCAGTTTAAATACATGTCCCTACAGATGCAGCCTGTTGATGCTGGAAAACAGCCTGAGGCAGATAATGGATCTTTACCTGTCTCTGCTATAACAACTTATTTCTGTGGGAAATTCCCTGCTAGGCCACTCCTGAGCTCAGGAGCCATGTGCATGTTTGGGCAGAAGTAGAGATTCAAACTTCTACTTTCAGGGCCTTAGGAAACCTTCTGGACATCAGCAGACTCTGACAGCTCATGGAAGACCTCCTAATGTTCATTTCTGTGAAAGAGGAGTAGCATACAGTACTACCAGGCTTTTCACAGTTCTTCAATAGGGAAGGGTGGTTCTTTGAAGGAAAGGCTTGTCTCTGCTTTCAAAATTAGCATAGACAAATGAATTTGATGCAAGACTTTGACAGGCAAAAGCCTACAAGAGCTGGTAAAGCTTGACAAGATCTCTGCCTATTGCCTAACACTGCTGTAGCAAAACATCAGAAGGGGAAACTGTCTTGACAGGGCACAGCGGACCCTCTGCCCATGGAGCTGTCTGAGGTGGGGTCATGTTGTTGGTCAAGGTTTTTCAGATCACAGAATTGCAGAATGTTAGGGATTGGGAGTGACCTCAAAAGATGGTTTGCTTTTTTTTTTTCCACGTAAGAAAAAAAAGCCCAATGGAAACCGCTTAAGAAGAATGAATGCACAAATCTTAGTTTCCTGCCCTCACCTGGACAAAAATGCTTTTTTTCGCTAGGTATGGAAAGGTAACAAGCTACCAAAAAATTGAAAAATTTTTTCTTTATCCAACTTTCAAGTTGGGCAAAACCATCAAATAATGCATCTTTTATTATCATGTTTCTTTCTCCCTGTGTCTGAACTTGAATTTTGCACTGCCAACATAGTAGGACAGCTCTTTTGTTTGTGGGTGCAGTGGAGGAAGGCGAGAGATGTAGCATTGCAGAAGTGCCCTGAGGGATGATAGCGGTAGGAGATATCGTCTGTCCCTCCATCCCTAAAGGAAGGAATCCTCCACTCTGAGTTGACGTGCAGGTGGTTGTGCTAATGATAGAGGCATGGGCTAGGATGGTTTTACTGTATAATATTACATACCAAGTGCCTATAGATCTACAAATAGGATAATGTTTACTCATAACAGTGAATAGCTAAAATTTCAGTCGTTTCCCTAGTTTTTGCAAAGCTTGTAGCCCCAGTCTAGTGATGGATTTTGATTTATTTTACTAAGGGAGCCTACGAATATTATATTGGAGGCAAAATGTTGTGAAAGGGCTGTTTACAATAAAGATGGTAAGAGCAAATTCAAGGAAAAAGGAAAGAAACTACTTCTCCTGCTTGCTGATTTTTTTTTTTCCTATTTTTCTTTAGTATAGACGACAGGCAATCATTTACATGAATCTCTCCATTATAGACCAAAATAACAGTGCAGTTTTCATTAACAAAAAGACTACCTTTTTCTTCTTCGTTTGTGTTGTCAAGATACTTTAGCTGAAACATACAGTGATTTCCAACACTTACCCTAGTTGTCACACTGAGAGTGAAATAATGGCTGACATTAGGAAGATTATTTCTCAGCAATAAAATTACCTTTCACAACATATTTCTATCTAAGTGGAAATGATGGAAAATCATAGATTCTATTTTCAAATTGAGAGAGAGAAAAAGATGAAAATGAAATCAACAAGATTTCCTTCCAGCTGCACAAGTAGAGAATGCAGGCAAGCCAAAGATGCTGTCAAAAATCTGGTGGGGCCATCTTCCCAGACCTGTTTTCATTAATTGAGCCAGTTGGTTAAAACAAGTGGAATTGTGTGAGATGTTTTCTGCACATAGTGTAAAACGTGGAGGTTAATTAACTGGGATCCCAATCCTGCTGCCTCTGCTGTCAGCAACACGACTCATGTGGATATCATTAAGAGCCAAGACTGAGCTTTTACTCAGGTTTGTTAAGGAGTTTGTGAACTTTTTTGATGAATCTCTAGCCAGATTTGACAGAAATGGGGTCAGTTTAAGGTTTTCTGTAGAAACTGTGATGTTCCCAGGAATGTATGATTTCAGTCATAGTCCTGGTGAAACTTGGCTTCTCTGTGCATGGAGTTGAGTTTGAATGGAGTTCAGGGCATTTGAAACTATGTGAATCAAAAGAAAAAATGCTCATGTGATCCCTGCTGAAGTGTAACTGCCAAATTAAGGCTTCCTATAAAAATGAGTTTCTGAAGAAAAAGTGATAGGGAATGTAGGCTGGCTTTATAAATACAACTGCATCTTTTATCATCAGACAGGTATCCAGCAAAACAGTGGACTGTGACTCGAGTATTATGTTGTATAACTGTAAATAAGTGAAGGGAATGGATTGGAGACTCCCCATTTGCCTCTGAGGGTGGAATCAGGCCTTCAGGAGTCCTCATACAGTCCAAGGCAACAAACATGGTGATTCTCATTTTGCAGAAAATAAGCCTGCTACTAAAACAAATAATGTTTTCTCAAAATGTTGGCCCTCCTGATTTTAGCCGTTCAAAGATCTATTTTTAGGTCTCTCTTTTCTGCTAGTGTTGCTCCTGAGCCATTGTTCCCCTGACTTGGGCATGGTGCAGCAGCTGGCAGCGGATTGCAACTGGGTTGGAAATGCGCAAAACGCCCTCATCTACACTGAGATTTTAGCTCTCATAGTGTTAACTGCCCACTCCCTGCACTCCTCTCCCCCCTCCACCCCCGCCTGCCACAAGCACGACCCAGATCACATTAGAGTCCCAGAGCACAGGGAACTCTTCTCATCTATCCGTCACCAAGGAGGCAGACGGGACGGGGAAACAAGAAGTCATTTGTACCTGATGAGGAGGACACTCCTGGGAAACAAACAGATGAGCCACCACATGAATCTGAGCTATTCTCCGAGGTAAACAGAACTGCATGAGAAACACGCAAATTATCAAGGACATCATGCTTAACTCCCTCACTTCAAGCTGCAAGGCAGACTGTGGGCCTGAAACTCTAGATTGCCCCAATATCTGATTGTGAGAAAGTTAACCCTCTAAAAGCATCAGGGGAGGGGGAGGCATTCCCAAAAGCCAGGCTTCTGGAGTGTTGCTGTTCACTCCACAGCCCTTGCTCGTGTTCAGATGTCCGTGGCACCATAAATTGTACCGAGGCAGCCCCGTGTCCCTCACGGAGGGCAGGGGCTGCAGGAGCAGCCCAGGGCTTGCAGTGTGGTTTGTAGGGATACAGATTTTCCCATTGGAGCCATTTCTGGTGAGATTTATTTTAAGCTTGAGCCAACTTTCGCTGCTGTAATGCTCCAATGCTTATGGGCCATATCAAATGGTAGGGTCCCTTGCTAAAAACGGAGATTTTGTAGTAGGGTGCAGTCACTACCAACTGTGATAGTGATGGTACCACTGTAGAGCAGTGGTTGTACCCAAATGTTTGTGTGTGTATGGCACATCTTGCTCTGCTTGCTCCAGTAGGTTTGAGGTGCTTACTCCAGTTCCCATTTTGTAAACGATATCTCATTCTGGCTGAAAGGAATCATATAAACTGATTTTGCAACAAACCTGAGCTTTCTAGCAAGGTATGTGGGACAGCTTCCAGAAAGAGAATCCAGGTCACCATTGCAGCCTACCACTGTCTTTGAGATACCATTGCACTGGGCAGCTAGAGGTTGTGCAAAGCTTCATGGCATGTCCACATGGATAATATAATAATTTACCCCCATCTTATGACAGGAAATTGAAGTGGAGAGAGACTTGGTTAAGTGATTTGTCTGAAGTCATACAAGGATCCTGTGTTGAAGCGAGAAATTAAACCCAGAATTTTGAATCCTAGCCCAGCCCTTTTAATCACAAGGTCATTCATCCATTCTGTGAAGTAGCAAAACGGGACTTTTAATTTGGTACTTAATATTTAAAAAGAGATGGCTGTGAATTCCAACCACAGAGGCAAATAAGTGTAGTGGTTAAAACAAATTGGAGAAAGGAAAGATATCCTGCTGGAGCTGAGTTCATAAGTCTGGCAAGAAGAGGGGTCTTGTGATTAAGCATGACTTTGAATGTAGGTCACTTTGGAGAGCCAGGTGATTTCTGAACACAACACTTAGCAAAAGTCTCTCTGCTCTTGGTGGATTTACAGCAGTATAACTCAGAGGAGATAAAGGCTTTAATTTTGACATTTTCTTTATTATTTTTTTCTCCAGTGACAAGTATTGTTCTACTCCTTTTCTTTCTATCTTTTCCCGTTTTCCTTGTTCTTCCATTGTGAAAGTGATTATCCTCTGGTGTGAAGTGATTACTGATAGCAAGTGATGCTCTTTGAGTAATATGTTAGGAATACCTTTTCACACTCGTGAATTATAGAATGGGAGGATTATAGTATGTTGTTGTTGTCCCCTAATAGTTTCACTTATGAAGTGCCAGTGAATGGTCCATATTATTTCTAATTCTTCTCTAAAGACCGGCACAATATAGAAACATATAATTCCATTCAGAAATGCAACATTATGAGTTAAAGAAATTTAAAAAAATACTGATTCAAGTGCTAAAAATTACATTGAAGACAGATCAGCAATTTTGCACTGTCATACCAACCCATGATGTCTCTGAGAACATGAACTGAGTAAAGACAGTTTGGGCAGACAGAGAACCGTGTAGAGCCAGGTTCCTCTTGGAATCCGCATGTGTGACTCCACCGCTTTCATTAGAGTTGATACATGAATTGATTTTTACTATATAAAGGACTGCATTTGTGACTTAATGTTCTCTCTGGAGTGTGTTGTCAAGCTTGTTTTTTTTACATACTGTGTTGCTAAATCATTTATACTTATCTCCCTGCCACATGAACACATCTTATAATTAATTTTTATGAAAGCATTTTCTATTAATTCTTTCCTTATTCTGAGTAGTGAACTCTTGAATATGACCCCATGAATGTCACCTTTTTATCATCAATGTTACTTTACTCCAGGCCAATGAATGCCATGTTTTTGTACGGGGCAGCAACTATAAATTAGCCAGTCTTCACCGTGGAAGTGTTAGTATTTTGGTAAACAGAAGCACATATCAGTTCATTATCAGATTAGAAGGTAATTGAATGAAAGCAGGTTATTTTAACATACTTTCTTTCTAGATTTGAGAAAATGGAGATAGAAGAGGGAAGAGTAGTTTCTCTGATTGCAGTTTAAGAATCTTATCACAGCCACAGGGAATAAGGAATCACAACCAGATGACAGTGGAATAGTTATTTTAGACAAAGACTTAACCCTGTACAAAAATAAGTTGCATAAAGTTCTTAGTTCCTACATCAATGAGAACAAATGTTCCAGAACTGTCTTCTCTTAATCCCACGTTCATATGCTTTAAAACCTGCTTCTGCTAGTCTTTTCTGGGTATTCAGTGTACCTCCTTGTCATGCTATTCTGCTCTTGGTGCACTTAATGGTATGATTTCCATTGGTTTTTCTTTACAAATAATGTTTTCACAAAAGTATTCTCAACAAATTGGAGGTGTGTTTCTCATAGGATGGAGTATTAGTCAGTATTCACGTGATGGAAGCTTCGCACAATAGCAGAAAAGGCTGGTTTGTGTAGTCCTCTTTGAGCTGGGCATCTCTCTAATGCCACCTTTCCTGTCTGAGTCAGGGTATTGTCTCTTTTGCCTGTAAACTGCAGGGTCAAGTTGAGGTAAAGCTCTGATGGGATGTGAAAGAGGGCAGTTCAGCTACGTGATGGGAACTTTTGTGTACAGTATCATTGAGAGGTCATGTTTTTCACCCCATCAGATTTTCATAAGTTGCTTCATTAAAAATTGAGATTCAACCACATTACAAAACAGAGTGGCAGGCTGCTTGAAGCTTCTATCAATAATGTATCAGTTCATCTATTCTGACTTCTTCCGAATACTCCCTTTGTTATTTTTAGCACAAAAGAGAGCGCATCTAAATACCAGGCTCTGTAAAAGGGGAGAAAACTTCACTCATTGCCACGCTTAGCTAAACAGTGTCAAACACGAAGCAACCTTTTGGTTGCATAGAGCTTTTCAGCTAAAGGGGGAAGGTTTCCATCCCATGAATGCTTGTTTTTGTACCAGCCAAGATGAGCAATTCCTCAAAGCCCTCATTAACCAACAAGAGGCATAGCTGTATTCAAGGATCCCTCCAAAGCACCAGTCATGTCAGTAACATGACTAACACTTTCTTGGTGTTAGCTTACACGTGGAGCACTGGGTAGTGGTCGTGTTCACCGTGCTTGAAAAACTGCCAGGAGAGAGTGTCCTTGGGAAGGCACGGTAATCCCTTGTGCTCCTCAAAGTATACGCAGAAACACTTTCCTGTTTTATCATTTCATTTCAGCCAGCTCAGGGGCAGGCCTGGCACCTGATTTCTTGCTGCTTTCACGGTGATTTGTTCTGCAGAGAAAGCACAGACTGTATGAGACCTGCCTTGTGCAGGTTGTTTTAGTGCGGGCCATTGCGTGTGATTGTGCAAGGGCAGATGGGGGTCCAGGAGAATTCAGGAGAGGAAGAGCAATCCCATATTCAGAAGCAGGGCTGGCAGTCTCCGAGGTGTAGTGCTGCCTGTACGCTGGCAGCTTTTGTGTAACGCTGGACTTTTCACTTGACTTTGTGTCTGTAACATGGGATAACAACATTTCATCCCTACCACATCCTGCTCCCCACCATCCAATGACATGAAGGGAAACAGGTGGAGGAGAAAGCGCTCTTTTCTTATGGATTTTCTCTGTTGCAGTGCATGTCAGTGAACCACTGCATTACAACAGAGAACCCTCTGTTCTACAGGCTGCATCACTCGAGGTTTGTCTCTCTTTGAGAAGGTTTTCTTCAGCGCTGACTGGTGCGAGGAGATGTAAACATCTTTCTTCTAAAACAGTACCAGGTCCTTTCAATCTCTACCCAATGTGACTTTCTGCAGCCGGAGAGCTCTTCATCTCAACTCGTAGCAAAAGTTGGGGCAGACTTGAGAAAGAGGAAATTCTTGTCCATAGAAAAAACAAAGCAACCTCCACTAAATCCTAGGGGTGAAAGGGGAACAATCTTACATACTGAATAGAAAGTAACAATAAGAACTTGAAGCTGCCAGTTTTTAGAATTAGTAGTTCTAGCAACCCATTTCTAAATGTGGGAGGTATTTATACCCCAGCTTTAGGCACCTCTCAGGTGGCTAAATCAGTCGCTTTGTATCTCCTGTGCAGTCAGAGGAGAGAAGTTTCTGGCCGACCCTATGGAGAAGGGCTTCAGTGCCTTGATTTATTCTGTGGAGAAGCCTGTGAGTATAAAGGTAGAACTAAGATTATCTGACTGAATTATGGGCTTAAAGTCAGGTGACGTGACTCTACTGTTGGTGTCTCTTCAAGTTCATTAGGTAATTCAATGTGCTAGAATTTCATGGGTATTTGCAAAGTCTTGTTTTTGAACCTTATGTGAAATGTCTTTTTTGATGATGTGATAGCTCAGAAGACTTGATTTGACACACGCCTTGTGGTCACTTGTTTATCTCTTGCTAAAATACCCATTGTCTTTTTAGCCATTGTTTTTACCTAGTGTCTAGTGTCATAGCCAGAGAAACAAGGAAAAAGGACCAAGTGGGCCATAAAGACTGAACTACCCATCTCCAACTCTTGAGGTCCGTTCTCTAATAATGGCAGAAAGGACTAATAGGCAGGAAAACTTGTATTGCTCTTGTCTGTGATGTGCATGATCTCTGCTATTTTTGGTTTTTGTAAAAGGTCAGCTCTTTCTACAGAGTGTGAAATATAAATATAGCTGATAAATCTGTATGTCGCTACCTGTTCTTCAGCATTGATTTTTGCGTTAACGGTATTAGTTGCATGGATATTTTGAGGAAAAAATTACATTTTGCTGTTGAGGGAGTTCTTCAGAAATTAACATAGTGAGTAAGCTCAGTAATAGCACCAATAAGCAACTTTGCACCCATTGATAGAACATGTACATGTAGCTTGTGGTGGGACTATGGCAAGAGATAATTCACTATGTAATAAAACAATATGTTCCTTTGCTAATAGATCTTGCGTGTATCTCATCTCACCAGTCAGGAAAAGAGCACATATTTTTACATCTAGGGTAAATGCTTGTAGCCCAGCCTTTTCTTTCATTGCAAGAACATGCCCCTCACTTCATTTGGCCTTTTTTCATCTTTATTACCATTGTCTGACTTTGTGCTACTTGTGTATGAGGTGTTTCTGAGACTGAGTGCAACCGATTAGGGAGCCCCAACACGTACCTATGATGATTTTTTGAAGAGAAGAAGCCTGACAGCTCTGAGCCTGGTTCAGGGATCAGGCAGGTGGGCGCCAGGTGAATTCTCAAAGGCTGGGTAGGGCAGCCACATGTATCCTTTGTTTAGTTCTTTGCTGATTTTCCTTGTCGGTTTGTTTTTCCAGCTGGGTTTCCTGTCCTGCTCTTGAGCCACATAGTTTTCTTCCCTATTTGTTCTGTCTCTCTTGTTTGCTTCTGCTCACTGCTTGGTATCAGGCGGCTATTTGCGATGCAGAACCTTGCAACTCTAATTTTGGAAGGTTTTGTTGTGTTAATGTAGTGTTAGAATTCCAACAAGCAAGTCAGTAAAATAAACATGCCAGAAGTGCATTTTTACTTTTTAGAGGAAGCAGAACTATTTTGCAAATGTTTTTAAAGATGTTCTTCAAATAATGTTGTTCTATGGGGAGATGTGCATGATTTATTCTAACTTACCATTAGGAGCCTCAGTTTTTGAGTAGGTATTTTGACAGTGCAATTTTCTGTAGGGTTGCCTCTGTGTTGCACTCAGTCTGAGGGTAATAGAGGAGTGTGTTTAGGGAAGGGTGACACCTTTCATCAGACTAGGTACAGTAGTTGGGAAAAGGGGGAATAATTCCAGCACACAGGACCTGCACGCAGTCAAAATGAATGCCTTAAGTCGCTTTCTTAAATACGCTATCAGTAGAACAACAATAACAATGGTGATAAATAATGATTTCTTAAATTCTGAAGAGTTGTACAAACTAAAGGAAGCTGACAGAGAGCTCCTCAGCACTGAGAAGGTCAGTATAAGGGTGTTAAAAAGCAGAGGAAATAACACGAACTTGTTTTTAATAGATTTTAGGTGTTTCATTGGAGGTTCAAGTTAGATACTCGGTTTTAATACGTCGTGTCAATTTCTAGTCAAGTGTGGGGGACATTATTGGAAATAGCAGGTGCAGCTAATAGAGCAGTGAATTGTATCTTGATGCTCTGAAGAACTTAGACTAAACTACGACTAGCATGGGAGTACAGTGAGACAGAAAGCAACGTGAAGATGAACAAGGCTCTTGTAAACTCTGTGATCATGATGAGTTTCTTATTGCTACTTTAGGGAAAGTGTTTACTTCTTTTTATCAGTCCAGAGGAAGAAATTTCATCATTCACTTTCCGTCCCAGAAAGAAAAACATTGTGCACTTGCACTTCTCTATCATTAAAAACCATGTCACCTAACAAGTTCACCTTTCTTAAACAGACAACAAATGCTTCCTTCCTTTAAAGAGAGATTAACAATGTAATTTACAAATCTCTCCCAGCAAAACCAATATCAAACACAACGTTTATCTGCATCAAGCCCGACAGCTTTGCAAACGAGCTTCAAAAGCCATTCAGGGGCACTGTGAATACAGATCCTGCAGACGAATCAACAGTTTGTTCCTAATGAAACAAATGCTTATCAGCACATTAATCAATCTAATCACAGAGAGAAATCATTCTCTAAAGAAGTAGTTCTGTAACTTCATTTGGCCGCCTTGTGTCTGGCTGGCGCACACCTTTGTTACAGCCCCACAGCTGCTATCCACACAGTATTCGAGTTGGTTAATCAAGGAAATCAATGTGAAAATTTGATATGATTGGTTGTCCGAGGGAGAGGTGGTAGAGTAGATGAGTCCTCTGAAATTTGCAGAGCTGTGATTCCCCCTTTTAGCTTGACATTTATGCAGGCAAGAGTGTCCTCAGCAACCCCTTCATGTGTCAGCCCTGGGCCACACAGGGAAGGATGCGAGAAGTCTATGGTGTTCACAGGACCACAAAATGTCTTTCCCTTCCCAGTGAGTGCGGGTTTAACAAGCATATAGTGGATCTAACTTGAGAGCGATTACTTGTAGGATCAGGTAGGCCTGGCATATACCACCTACAGTCTGACGTCTCGATATGTTTTCCTGATGCCCGTGCAGGAGGAGGGTGTGTGTGCTCCTTCGTTTGGTTCCCCTCCTTTTGGTTCCTTGTCTGCTTAGCAATGACTCGCTGTGATACTGCAAGTTAGACTACGAAGCTGCCCAGATCTTCACAGGGAGCTCAGTGTGATCTCAAAAATGAACCTTTGGTGATGTTCAAAAAGTTCAGTTAACTTTTTAAAAAATTATTTTGCTCTTCCCTGCGCGGAAAGTCAGCTGTGCTTCAGTGCATGTGAAGTGCAATTCTCCTTTAGTTCTAGTACCTGGGGGTCTTTTTGAAGTAGTTGGGTCTGAGCTCTCATCAGCTTATGTCTCTGAAATCCTGGGTAGTCTCAGTGTGCAGTGCAGTGAGGGCTGTGAAATTCTCGGAGGCTGTGGGTCTGTTACAGCCTGTCTGAGACACCATCTTTGCTACAGTCTGCTGGTCGGGGCAGGGGCTGTCCTCTGGAAAAGAGCCGAGGATGAGACCCACAAAGCCAACCCTTGAAGGTCAGTGAAACCCAGACAGGTCACAGTGGCTTTCCTCCCTGAGAATCCAGGTGACTGCATGGACGAGCACTCATTTCACCAGAACAGCCGAAAACCTTGGTATTTTTTATGTTTCTACACTTGTATTAAAAATGTGCGGCAGAATAGTTAGTAAGATAAGTCAAACACAAAGGGTGATTAAAAAAAGTCCTCTGTAAAATGAGCGGCCTGTGAAGTTGGTGGCCCGTCTGCCACTCACCTTGAACATTCCTTCTCTTCATCAGTGTCAACACTTGGAAATCGCATCAGTTTACTTCAAGTCAGTTTAGGTAAAGTAACAGAGCTTTTGTGGATATACAGTCTTAGACCAGTTTAATGGTAGCTACATGATTTCTGCCAGTCTGCTAGGGGGTGGCAGAATTAACGTAGACTCAAGTGTTGTTTCTACAAGCTGCTTTTGAACAAATTTGACATGGCAAAAGGATTTGCATTATGCGATCAAGGAATTTCTTCTCTGATGAGAAAATAAACTTTGCTGTCTCTACAGAAATTTAAATTATTCAACTCAGTATGAAATTGATAGTATATTGAGCATGTGCTTCTAGTAGGGGTTTCAGGAAATTAGTATAGTCCTAGTGGTCAAAATGGGCTGGTGGAAGTTGGTTGAGTGTGTCTCCAGCTCAGCTACGTGTTCTGGTATGTTCTGGTGGAAGGAGGCACACATCTGTATAGACAGCTGTGGATGCAGAGGGACATCTGTACGCCTGTGCTTGTAAATATCCTGTCTGACCACTTGCACAGTATCATAGTGTTCAACAGGTGTAACTTGGTAACAGCCTCAGCCACCACGTGAGAACATAATTTAAAACCAGCGTATTTTTAGAAAAATACATAGTATAATGAATAAAGTGCAGAGAAGAAAAGCTCTTTTCCATCTATACTCACAAATGTCATGACAGTCAAGCACATTAATAAAACTGTACAGGACTACTTTAGAGAAACATTTGCGCTGCCTTTGCAAATTTATACAAGTGTCCCTGGTACAGTTTGCAGCCTACCAAGAAAGGTAGACAAGTAGCTGTGCCTTCATCCAGGGAAGCTTCTTCCTCTGTTCAAATCAGACTTACACCGTGTTATGTGTCCAAGATGAAGTGAGGATGGACAGAGCAGCAGTAGAATGGCCTTTCCCCTTCAACTCAGTGCAACTGAGGATTTACAACCTGTGGTAAAAAGAAACAGGGGAAAATCTGCCATGAAACATCGGATCTGTATGGATGTCTTGTTCTTAAACTTCTGTCTCTGAGGAGAAACGTTAGGGAGTCCAAAGCAGGTCCAGAGAGGGGCTATAATACAGAACTTTGATTTTCGTCTCTACTTTTTGGGTTGCCATCTGCTTTATCACTTACAGAATGTTAACATTCTTTAAAAATGGGCAGATGGACCTCATTCAAGTTCTGACAGTAACTCTTTGTTATTGGTACAAATAGCTGCAGAGGTATTTAATTACCATTAGTAGTCATCAGTTTGCTGCGAGCTGGTGACATTCGGAATAGTGAGCAGGCTGCATTCTTTGTGTCCAGTGAGTTCATAGAAAGTTAAACCTACTTTTGACAACAGCCTCAAGCTTAGCTACCATTAACCCCTCTTCAGTTACTGGATGATGTGTTTGAACAGTATGAATGATTAATGAAGGTTAAATAGTCCAGTTTCTATCTTAAAACCTTTTGTTATTGGCAAAGGGCAGGGCTACTGGCAAGGTGAGCAGAAATTCAAGTGTTTGGTTTTCACCAAATAGTTCTTGGCAAATTTAAAATGTTATGAGATGGTAAATTCAGAGGGAAATAAAGGGCTGCAGCCAAAGAACGTAATTCTTGCAGGTTTGGCAAAATCAAACCAGCCTTGTTTATGAAATTGAACTCTGCTTATCTTTTTCTCAGCAAACACAGCAAAGTATTGCAGTATGTAAAAATAACCAGCTCAGCAAGAGAACTGCATTTGGTTTTATTCTTTGTCCCCTTTTTAGATGACACAAATAGAAGAAGAAAACTCCTCTTGGTAGCTGTCTTATTACCTACTCCAGCCTGATTCCTGCTCAGAATTTGTCCATCTGCAGTTTTGGAGAGATGGGATTCACTTTTGGCACCATAATATTTGTTTGTGAATTCCTGGTATAACATTCGCAAATTCTGCATGAGGAGACGGCCCTGGAAGCCTCAGAGGTCGCAGGGGAGAGGTGGGTTCAGGCTTCAGGGTTTCCTTTGACCTCAGGCAGCCCAGGATTGCCTTTATACCTGTGAATAAGAAGCCAAAGGCAGAGACGAAGCAAAGGCAAAGCTATTCAGCCAATGCTCTGAGATTTAGACTGTGCTGGGCTGATTTTTTTTCTTCCGTCTTGTACATTATCATTGCAAAGAAAGCTAACACAGGCCACTGACTTCTTTAACAACTGCCCTTTGCTGACATCTTTGCAGCTTTATTGACTACTGGAGCTTTTCAGAGCAGTAACTGACTGGTGAGCAACTCCGACAATTCATAGGAACAAGTGTCCTGTTTATGCTCCTTGTTTGGACTAGGGCTACAGAGAAAGCTGATCTGCCATAAAGTTTCACTTCTTCTATTTGCACTTTTCAGGAAGATTTGTCCTTTGACAGGTCCAGACCCTGTTTCTTATTTTTCCTTTAAATTTGCTTTAAAAAATGTGTGACTATTGACAATTCTCCAGAGATCCTGGTGTCCTATCATTGAGCAATCCTTATGTGTAATTTAGAACAGACTCTGCCTTAGCTTTTAGCTCTGTCTTAGCTTTTAGCTAAGTATTATGGTGTGGTGGTGGTGTTCATTCATCAGGCTTTACTGAGCTCCAAATGAGCTTTAAACCCTGATTAGCACTGCTGCGTGGGGATTAGGAGGGAACTTGGAGCTCCTCTTTAATTTGAGCTGTGGTTGTTGCTCCAGTGGTGCTACCAAGAGAGGCATGGAGAGTCCCAGAAGGAAGAACTGTAAAAGTGAGTGTGCACAGAAGTAAATGTGATACTAAGATGCTAGTACAGAAAACACATTTAGTGTAATTTGCCTGTATTCAACGCATATGAAGAGAAAGGAGAATAATCGTACGTATCTGTGTGGATCCTAGTCAAAGGTAGAGGCTCACACAGCAATGACGCAGCAGCATTTCTGTACACGGCCACAGCCACATCGTCCAAGTAGGAACTGCCTCATTCTACCCCCAGGATATCAGTGGCCATCTCAAAGGAAAGGATCCATCCTCATTTATTAGAAATAACTATTCGGCCTGCAATAAAATGTCAACAGCCTTAAGAGTTTCCATTGTAATATAATGCAGTGTACAGTCTAAAGTGTGGGATCTAAAAAACATCGAAAGGATCTCTGATGTCACTGTGACCACAGTCACAGTCAAATCTCATTTCAGTGGCACATGCTATCTATAGGGAAAAAAGCATGTTACCCATAGGTAAGTCAGCACTAATTCTTGTCTCATTTCCTGTCTAATATCAGACCTCTAAACAAACGACTAAATAAAATCACCAGTGACAAGACTGTGCTGGAATTGAAGGAAGATGATAGTTAATTGACTACTGCCCTTGTAGACACATCACCGAGAGGGGCCATAAGTGACTGCTGGGTCGTGCAATTTTCTGAGTCACTATTAAGCATCTTAATACGTTGCTGTGGAGAGTGTAAGAAATGTTTGTTGCTCTTTTTTGGAATACTTTAATTTATAAGCCTGGTTTCCAAGGCAAAACCGTTGCAGCTTGATGGCAGCATGTACAGCTTACCCAAAGATGGAAACATGCGAGCATCTGTTGCTGGTTGTACCTGAACAGCAATGAAGGCTGGGTAATTCTGGCTAAATAGATCTACGCAAATGTTGCAACTGATTTTCTATAAAATTCTCTTAGCATTTTTAGAGAATTTCCTTACGTTTTGCAGGCACCCCTTTAATTGTGGCAGGCATACTTACGAAAACATTTATATATTGAAAAATACATACAGAAACAAATTTTGAAATGGAAAATAAAAGTACGAGCAAGTAAGCCTAAAGAATGGGTTACTAGTGTATTGCAGTACTTCCCATCTGGTTATGGTGTGCCTTTCAATATCTGTGTATGAGGTACAGATAGGAAAGGCAGGAATAGACATCCTTTCAAATTCACAAAGGATGTTTTTGGCGGAGTGCACAGCACAAGGAGGTACCTTCACCTCTGGGTTTTCATACCTGTCTGGGAAATTTTTCAGTTACATGATATGACCTGCATGTCCAGTTTTAACAGACATCAAGACTTTCAAAGAGAAAATGATGCAGAAGTCTGCCCAATAAATTGTCGGCTTAAAAGTACTTGCCCAATCCCCCCCCCCTTTTTTTTTTTTTAATTTTTGCCAAGCCCAGTTAATTCAGTTTTATTAACTCCTTAAGAAAGAGAAATGGTTAGCAAATATTCAGAAATAGATATTTAGAGTCCTGTTTTCTGTCCTGCCTGCCAAATAAAGACCGATTCTTAGAAATAGGATAAAATGTCCATAAGTTTGGAGAGACTTAGAGGTATCCCATTATATAAAGCAGGTAATAAACTGCCTAAGGATTTATTTATATACACAGTGTATAATATTTTAAAGAACGATTAGGAGGGCTGAATCACACGTCAGCAGCCATTTTTTGTGGGGAGTAGTAGAATTTTAATTAGCTTCATATTCATTACTCACCTGATACATAGTCTCTAATTGCGCCTTTGGTGTATTTTGCTGTCACTGGAGCTCACTTTTATTAACTATAATCATTGAAGGTTTTATGAAGCCTATCTATGGTATATGAATACCACAAATGAATCATTCAGTCTTACAAAACTGTCATGAGCATTTGCCAGTAGGTAAGTAGATTTTTGTGCTTGCACTGGCATGAGAATTATGAATTGTGCTCTGTCCATGCAGGTACATGAAAACTGTACCTACAGAAGTAAAATATATAATTTTATTCATGTTTTTTACTAAAATCTTACACGAAGGTGTTCATCACCCCCTGTTTCCAGAGTATGAACTTTCACAGCAGCATTGAAGCCACAGACTTATAACCAGCTTGGGGTGCAAATTCACCCCTGTGAGAACTGCTCCCTGCTGCTGGTGGTTTCTGTTTCTGCCTGGTCTGTAATTTTCTGTATGATCTTCTCTTACCTTCTCTGTTTGGATTGTAAACTGAAAATCATAAAGTCATATAATTGAAATTACTCAGTTTTGCTGCATCCTGAGAGGAGTAGGTTTTTTTACATGTGATTCTGAGAAGTTTGGGATCACATCTGGGCAAAAATCAAAGTCAGGCCCCACTTGGGTGGGTGCATCTCACTGGTGAGCGGCAAACTCATCCATCTCTGAGAGTGGGAGTATTTCACCCATGGAAAGATATCTGCTTTTTGAGGCACTCCGAATGCACTGTAGGATTGTTGAGGATTAGGTGTGGCAAACGAAACAAATGTCCTACTCTCATTTGCGTAAATTTGTTAACATAACGGTGTGTTGATAAGAACAGTAAATAAATACCCATGACAAATAGTAGTATCATACTCACAGAGTTCCATTCAATTGTCTGTTCTTCATAAACCTTTTCAGCTTTTAATAATGTAGGTAGTTCATACACAAACATGAAATAAGTGCAAGTTGAGTTACCTGGGACTGTGCTGGGAGTGCTGACCTGGCCTTTATTCAATCAAATTCCCAGTAATAAGGATGTAAGATTTGCCTGGAGCAGGCCTGAACCAGGATTAAGGATGGCAACCGTCAGTGATTTTTTGCCTGCAAAGTAATGTCACGGAATGCTTCTGTCATACAAAAATGATAATAAGGAAGTAATTAGCGTTTGCAGTATTAATCTTACTGGGGAAGGAATTCTTTCAGAGATCATAATTTTTCTTTAATTTTTCAATTGGCCATTAAAGAATTGTGATCTGGTACTGTATGTCTTTCTCCCACTCAGAAAATGTCAATCAAATAGGAAGATTAAAATAAGTAGGTTGTGCTTATATGCCTACAAAAGAAAGAAGCAGATGGAAGAGTGATTTGGTCTGATATTTTTTCTGTGCTGGTATGCCACCTGCAAAAATGAAGTGAAAAGTAATATCAGACAACAAGCTGTTCTGCAGTGCTTCTAGCCAAGTTGCATTGAAATTAGTAGAAAAATTTCCAAAGGGAATTGGTTTGGGTCTGAAATTACTAAATTGAGTTTCAGAAGTTTGTAATAAACACACACCTGATTAAGAAAAGTATCTGTCTCTTTTACTGCTGGCCCAAAACCCCTTCAGGTCTCTACATTTTTGTTGACTCTCAGTTGACAATTGCTTTTAGATGAAATGGGACAGCGAGGAAGTGGTTACAATTCCAAAATATATTGAGGCAAATTTTATTTTAAACCCAAATCCGTCTCTGCATGCTGAGGTCACACCCCAGAAGACATGACCATGCCACAGTGCCAAAGAGCCTTCACTTCGACATTAACCCACCTTTAGAGGATAGAAAATCCGTCAGTTTTCTCCTCGTTGTATTTTTCTTGGAAGACCCCATCATTTTCTCTTTTAGCATGATTGTATTGGAAACCTCCCTGTTGAAATCAGTAGCATAATTGCCAGTGGGCAAGGCTGGGATGGTGCAAGGTTGTGAGGACATTCAAATGGCAAGGTTGCTCTGATGAGGTTGAAAGCATTGCTAGTAGTGTTTGGTAGACTCAGTTTTGGATGCTGCCACCACGGCTTCCATTTCTCAAGATTGCTTTGCTGACCACTGTCACTCTCATTTCTCTCTTAACGTGGCTGCTAATTTTTTGAATAAATGCACCAACAACTTATATTTCTGGAAAAAAATATACCCCATCTCATAGTAAGTAAACGACAATCAATCATCCTTGCAATGTTCCCAGATAATTAGCCACTGGGCCTGTCTAATTACTTCCATGAAACATGAGTTGTCTTTCTTAAATTTCTGAAATAGGGTCTGGGAAGTCTCAAGTAACACAGTGGTTAGCCACTGGCTGGTCAACAGTGATGATTAATAAAGTTTATTAGTTGTAGTTGAATGAGGGATGGTAAAATATGGATATGCTCCTTACTTTCAAATTATTTATTAATTATTTTATATTACTTCTTTCCACAGTAGTGATTAGCTTGTTTTAATAATATATCAACGTGATCATGTATACATGAAAAAATATACTGCTTCACTTTGCATGACAGTAGGAATTCAAAACAGACCAGTCTGTAGCAAAAGACACTAAGTAGGGCTCAGAGAATTTTATAACTTCACATTCTTTAAAGTCTGTATTTCATGACTAAAGCAAATTTTCTCGATACAATGAGCTTTCTTTTCAGAAAAGTGTCTAAGGCATATATTTCGTTGAGTTTTCTCAGTTTACATTTTCTAGTCCTCAGCTGCTCCTGCTTCCTCTTGCTTTTTACAGATCTGCCTTTTGCCAGCATCCAACAGAACCTAATGAAATTCAGAATTTTCATTCTCTACGAAATTTCAAATTGTGTCAGAGAGTTCACTTTTCAAAACAATTAATTTCTGTTCTAATCTGATGAGATCATGTTGGGAGGGTAATCTTTACAAAAGTTACCAAGGTAGAAAAGAGTCTGCTCATTAGGTCTGTGGAAGAGAAGCAGCCCAGGCAGCCTGTCCCTGGAGATGTTTGTGCTGTTGCCTCCATGTGTAGGACCCAGCCAGGTTGCCAGGAGCCCATGGCAGGGTGCTCTGTAGTGCCCGTGGGCTCGGTTGGTTGTCTCCAGCTCCCAAGCTAACCCTCCTCACATCTTAATGAAGTTATTCTTATGATTCCTTTGTTGAGGAAATCTTTTCTTTATGCTTGCATCTGGACCTTAGAGTAGAAGGTCCCTTCTTTCCTTGACTAGTGCTCTACCATGTAAGCCGTGCAGCCAGTCTGCTCTGAGTTTGGCCTTTGTTTTCCCTCGACAGATTTCCGTCTCTGAACACAGCCTCATGGTTCTGTGCTTTACAGGAGATTGCTCCACCTTTGAAAGCTTCTACAGAGGTACAGATCAATGATCTCTTTGCTGAAGTTATTACATAGGGTCAGTTTTGTCGTGTTCTTCGGTTGGCTGTTACATTTAGGAGCTGATCTGGAATGTTGAAGGTCTCAGCCACAAGTGTGGCTGCAGGACCAACAGTGGTTATCAGCAGATAGGGAGCTTGCAAAAGGCTGTGTCCCTTCACAGCCCCTCAGTAAACTGCTTTGGATTGCACAGCTCTGTGGAAAATTATGGAAAATCAGTGAAAAATTACATTCAGTTATCCATTGCTCTACAAATACGCTTAACATACTTGAACTGCATTAAATGGCTGGTTCCAAGTCCTCATTCTCTTGCTGTAGCTTGGGGTAATTTTTGTCAGCCTCTGCTGCAGGGTAAATCTTTGCTTGAGGACATTCTCAGTTCTTCTTGGAAATCAAGGAAAGAATCCTGGCATCAGTGAGATTTTGCAACTTATTTCAGTGTAACATTCTGGCCCACGTTTTTCCTTGCTTGATTATAGCCGAAGAGGTTTGCATGAAAGGAACAAAGAGCGCTAGAAGAAATGGCAAATCTCCGTGGATGTTCTGCAACCTTTATTCTCTTGTGCCTCCAGAGAATCATTCTCTATAGGTAAAGGCAGACCCCTGCAGGATTTACTTTTTGTTTTGTTTTGTGGACTAATTGTCTCACCATCCCTGATACCAAGGAAATGGATTAGCCAGAAGAATTAATGTTCATATGCAACAAATATGTTTAAATCCACTATGGCATTCAGCTCCAACTGGGATCAGGCCAAAAATACACCTTTCCCATGGCGGCTCCAGGAGACAAAGAATGAATCAGGGCTGGATTTCTGCACAGGTAAAGTAGGTCACTGGCTATGTTAGAGGGAAATTGAAGACAACAAATAAAATATTACGTATGAAGTAATTATTATTCATAGACAATAATTACTTTCTATTAAAGTTGGTAAGAGTTGCGAGTCAGATTTTCTTGGTATCCTGTAGAGCGGTGAGGTTCATAGGGAAATGCACTATTTTGGAATTTTTTTTAAGCAAATAAGACTTTGGAATGCCAAGTGATTAGGGTTTAGTATGGACGTGTTCATTCCAAGTCTAGGAGGTTTGAACCTATAGACCTGATCAGTTCCTACTTTTCATCTGTTAGGGTTTTGTAAGATCTCTCTGATATAAAATGCTATTTCTATGCTCCATTTGTGTCTGCTTATGCTCAAGATGGTTTGGCTCTGTGACTGACACTGTTTAGTTTGAGTTTTGAATGTGATGTGATAATGAAATACAGAAGGATGACCTATACTGATCTTTGCAATGGGAGCATCACCATTTCAGCCGTGCAGTTCAGTTTAAGCATATATAAATTTCTGATATACTAGGAGGGACTGGAAGCCATGTCCCTCCAGCTGTTCCTCCAACCCATCACCCCTCACATCCCAGCTCAGAGCCATATGTAAGCAGAAATGTGGCATCTGGCTTAAGCCTTTGGCACAGGCAGGTTGGGTGCTCCCACTGTGTTAAGTACTAATGCACTTAGCATTAACGCTTAGTGTCAGGAAATCCCCTGATTCTCGGAGCCATGGATAGTGTGTTTAGATGTGTGAATGTTATTTATACATTACTGGAAAACAGGCATTTTTAAAGGAAGCATTTCAAATTGCACTTCACGTACTTTTTATTCATTTTTAGAATGATAAACACAGTAGAATAGCTCTTTGATTTTGCACTGTAATGGCTCTGTGGGGCTGGGTAACTCTGGGATGAAAGAAGGCAAAATCATCGGCCGTTGGGGAAAACATAGAGAAAGCCTTATAAATAAAATAGAATAGCTGTGATGCTCATCCGATAGAACTGACAGGGTGGGCTGTTATTTTTAGCTGAGAAACTCAAACACTAGTTATTTTATGGTGTGAAATCCTTTTGTACAAACCGTGTAGCATTCGTGCAGGGTACAGACTGGAGAAAACACTGTTTGGACTTGAAAGGTGAGAAGGCCTATGGATGCTCAGGTGACAGATGACTCGGAAATAACCATAGTGATAGCAAGTGGGAAAGCACTAGACGTTACGGTTGCTACTACTTCTGGTCTTCAAACTACTGTATTTCAACATTTCTGCAATAGCTGTGCTGTAGTCTTGCAACCAGCCAACCTCTGCCTTGGGAGGTTCAGGCTTTCCCAACCCTCTGAGCAGGTGAACTGCTCTTTATTCTCTTTTCTTCTGCATTTGTGCTCCTGTGGTCAGCTGCTCTGGCCATTCCCACCTCCCCTGTTTCAAGAGCCAGAGGTCTTCATAGGCTTATTTCTCCGATTTAGATATTTGAAGAAGGAACCACAAACTTATGATTATTCTGAGTGTTCTGGAAGATAGAGGTGATGATGCTTCTTCCGGATTGTTATCAGTGTGGTTTGGTGGATAGCGGTATAGGAGTCAGGACTGGTAATGATCTCGTGTCTGCTCCTGCCTGTTGCATTACTTAGGTCAATTCACTTCATCTGTCCATTGTTTTCCATTGCCAACAGAAGTAATTCTAGAGACCTGCTTCTATATTAAACGCTCCGATATGTATGGATGCAAATTATGAAACAAACAGTGCTGATGTTGTCAATGCAACCAAGAACTTTATGCTTCGGAAGCACCTCATATCCAGAGAGCCAGTGCGGAAAAAGAAAATGAAGGATGTTTTTTATTGAAATAGCATAAATATTACTACCATCCTCGAATTTATAAAGAATGACTGGAAATGCTCCCTAGCACTGGGCAGGAATTGGGCAAACGCACAGATGCCTCTGGAAATCAAATCCAGGCAGAAGGGAAAATACTCCCTTGTTTTGCAGAAAGGAACTGATGTTCATATGTTTGCGAATTTACACAGATCCTCATTCAGTGAGGCACAGCGGCAGGAGCCACCTGCGGATACGGCTGGGGGCACACAAGAGAACGGGTATATCCTCTACATACCAGCTGTCCCTTGCAAGAACCAGTCTCCTCTTCACCCTCCTCTGAATGCCACAAGCTAGCTTTTTAGTTNCTTTATTTAAAAGAGAAAAACTTCCTGCAAATAATTAACTGCCAAAAATGACCACTTGGGAGTTTTATATTGATTTATTCCTCTCTCCGCCGAACGCTTCTGTTCTGTATCTTCCACTTACTACGTTATCACTTGTCTATTTTGCATATTGGGGTTATGAATTTGCCTTTTCAGCTGTCTTAGGCTATTTGCGTATCTCGATTGTTGATAAAAATATGACAAATTGTTCTTGGCAATGGGAGGGGAAGGGTTTTAATGATAAATGGGCTTTGCACTGCAAGCATATATTCCACACTTCCTATGAATGCCATCTCCTGAAAAGCTCGTTGCAGTCTGACAAAACATTTTTCTGGATTTAGCCTTAAATAAAAATTTAATAGTCATATTAAATAGCAGAGGCTTCTTTTACTTTTCTAGTTTTATTTTTCTTGGCACTTTTCCTTGCCACTTTTCTTCTTTAAGAGCTTTCCCTGACAACAGGACGGTGCCCCAGATTTCCCGAATCTTAGAAAGCCTGGAAAAGGTTAATTGGAAAAGTCAGGGTTGCAGTTGGATAGTTAGTGCAGCTGTATTCTCTCTGCCGCTTGTTAACATTTTCTCCGTGCCTCAAGGCCCCACAGCTCCGTGTCACCGCTGTCGCCAGCGCCCTGGCTGCGAGTCCACTCCCCAGCCTCGCCGGCTCCTCATTTCTATACGCTTCACTTTGCTGAGCCACCCCGAGCTGGCGTCATCCATCTAGTCACAGCTCTCGAAGTTTGCCATGTGCGCTGACCCCGTGCTGACCCTGAACCATGATACAAACTATGGGATTGTAATTAATCTCTAATTACCCACAATACCTCTCTGGGTATTCAGCCTACTGTTCGGTTGTATTCCTAACCAATTCAGTCATCAGTGGAGCATTCAAATTCGGTGCAGCTCAGCGCTTAGAAACCGAGAGTTTCACTAATGGTGAGCGGCTGCGTCCACCTCGCTTTGCCTGGGCAGAGCTCTCTGTGCCGGCAGGGCAGAGCCCTGCTCCGGCTGATGTTCCACTGATCGACGATACAACGCTGGTGTTTGTGTGTCACCATTCAAAAGACAACAGAGCAGGCTGCATGTGACACCACTCATGTATCTCTGTTTTTTCTTTCACAGCTGGAGTGTTTCTTCTACCAGGGGACAAGAGGAGGTTGTCATTGAATCTTAGCAGATCTTGCTAGAATGCATCACTCCTCTTTTAAAGTCATATTCCTGCTTCTGTCCAAGTGATGGGGTCTAGGAACAGCAATTCGCTGAAAAGACACCCTGAGGATGCTGAGCTGAGACAAGGAACTAGGGCTGAGATTGTGAAGTGGTGCTGCTCTTGAGCTTCCAGTTAAATCAAACCCTTAAGAGGAGAGATTTGGTTTGGGCATGACTGCAGCAGCTGCTATGGACTGAAAGGGTGTTTCACTTTGGTTATCCCGCTGGGACAGGATCTTCATTCTTTTGTGGACAGCAAATGCAAAGCCGTCATACTGCAGCCCTCAAATGCTAGATGGAGCCCTCAAGAGTCAAAGCACCATGTAAGAAAAGAGAAAAAACCTTCCCTTCCTGGCTCCCATTACCTGAGCTGGTAAATTTTTTCCCCAGTGTAGCTTTCTTACTGTCTTCTCTTGTTTCAACTGGATTTCCTTTCTCTCCCTTTCCATACTTGCACTTTTCCAGCTTTCCCCTATCCTGAAATGCCTTACTAGTCAGCCCCTCACGTCTTCTCGCCCACCCTCCCGCTTTTCCTTCACCTAAAAAACTCTTCACAGTTTCAGAGAGCCTTTCTTGGAGCTGGGAGGGAATATTTTGATAGGACAAAGTTCGAGTGGGACATGCATTATTTGTCAAAACATGGAGAAGTTCCAGTGACGTGCTAGCCAAACTAGACCAAGACCCAGTGCAAATTGGTGGGGTTCCCCAGTAGCCAGCCAGCAGTAGGTGCCAGCTCTGACGTCCTGGGAAGGAGATAAGGCTTTCAGGGCTGCTCTTACTCCCTCTTTTGCAGCTGGTCTCTTGGGTTCTGATTTCCTCGTTGGGTGCCAGACCTCTCCCTCAGCTCACAGAGATTTGCTGGGCTGCCCTGGGCACACCAGAAGTGACATTAAAGAGGGCAACCAGCTGCTGCATTTCACTGTGAACACTGGACAGAAAAAAAAAGTCATAGAAAAAAAATCACATTGCTTTTTAGTGGAAAATTCCTATTTTTAAATGGAAAACTAGTAAATGTATTAATCTGCATTTAAAACTACATAGGCTCATTCTTTCCTGTATTTGCACTGGGAAGCTATCTCAAAATCATGCTGCCTTGAGAAGCCTCCTGTCTAAAGTTATTAATATTTTATCTGCTTTGTACCTGATAAATGCAATATATGAGGATTCCAAAACAGATTTTTAAATGTTCCCTGTGGGAAAACATGGCTGGGTTAGAAATCCTGTCATTTTAGTTCATCTGTGGCCTGATACTGGCTCAGCCTGATAACCTGACGTTGGATGACTAGTAGCTGTGTTTGTCTATGCGACAGCTCTCCCATGCCCAGTATCCAGTAGCTGCCTCAACTCTGATGTAACACTTGCTGTGGTGATTGTTTTGCTCTTAAGTTGTCACGACATATGAAATAATCACGTTAAAACCTGCCTAACTTGTTTGAATATTATGTATGGTAAACCTGCTCTTTACCAGTGATAACTTGCACTCCTTGCCTTTGCTAGCCCTCACATGGAAGAAATGGTATCTTTGTACCACACATGCTCCATGTCTGCCACTTGACTTGGTTCTGACTTTGGGGGGTTTATTCTTTAAGTATTTAACAGAACATTTGAGGGAAAGAGAAAGGGCTTGTCAGCAATGCCACAAAGCCTTCAGCTTGGTTGCGTGACACACACTCCTGGGGCGAGATGCTGTCACTCAGTCAATCAGCCATTAGGCATGTAATTATGGTAACCAGTCATGAGACAGTTCCTAATTAATACTTATTTTTCCCAGCAAACTGATGTTCCCATGTCTGAAGCAAAATGGATAATTAAGACATTGCCTCCATCTACCTGGTGCATCCATCAGCTGTCTGTTACCCTACACCCAGCTCTAAGAAATACCCTGGTGTACTTGTCAGCACATTTTGTCCACATACTGCCTCCTTTTTTTTACCTATAGATCTTTGCTTCCCACACCAGGTGCTGGCAGCCTTCCCACCTGCAGGACATAGCAAATACTGATGAAAACATAGAAATATAGAATGGTTTGGGTTGGAAGGGACCTTAGAGATCATCTAACTCCACCCCCACAGCCGTGGGCAGGGACACCTTCCACTAGACCAGGTTGCTCAAAGTCCCCTCCAACCCGGCCTTGAACAGTCCCAGGGATGGGGCATCCACAGCTTCTCTGGCAGCCTGTTCCAGTGCCTCACTGTCCTCATGGGGAAGAATTCCTTCCTTATATCTAATCTAAATCTACCTTTTTTCAGTTTAAAGCTATCGCACTTGTCCGATTACTACATGCCCTTGTAAAAAGTCCCTCTCCAGCTTTCTTGTAGGCCCTCTTCAGGTACTGGAAATCATTCACTGAGCATCTTTTTTTTTATTTTTATTTTTTTTAGATTTCTTTTCTCTTTATTTGCAATTCTCTATGAAATCTTAATATTATTCTTTAGAGGCTATTGGTCTGTAAAACTGTAAGATTAATGAAAAAAAAATTCTGCTGATGTTTACCTTGTAATTCATCAAAAGAAATGACTGCACCTGCTGTTAACGTCTAAGGATCAGTCATGTCCCAACAAGAACTGGTTTTTTTTAAATGACCTTCAAATATCTTAATGTCAATTTTGGATGGGATTTACCCATGACCAATGTGGATGTAGGTTATGTGTAAACCCTGGCTGCGTTTAGGGAGCATGTCTCTATTTCCAAGCCTTGAAACAATGTGGGTAGTGCTATTAAATAATCCACCCGTTTATAATGTACAAATAAACGTTTCTTTCTTTCATTATTTAAAATGACAACTGACTCAGTTAATGGTACTGATGTGCCAGAGACTCCAAAAGAAATAATTAAAAAAAAACCCCAGCACCCACTGTTTTTCAGCACCTGGTAATGCAAGCATCTGATAAAAACTCAGGGACCTGTGATTCATATTTGGCCTGCTTTTGACCCCTGAACTTTGTAAAGTGATGAAATTTGAGCAGCGGTATTTGCGTACTTAAAGAGTCGGTTTTGAAAAGCTATGTGAGGCACACTTAGCACCGCCTTTTTTTTTATTTTTTAAATCAGCTTTCCCTTTTCTGTCTCTTGCTCATGCATTTCTTTCTTTCATTTGGGCGGCTTTCTATTATCACACACTGAGGGGTTACTGAGTGGCACCAAGAGTCACGTTCTGTTCTTGACTCGTTTGCCAGATGTATGACCTTGGGCAGCAAGTGAAAAGTTACTTCGCCTGTGTGAGAAATGGGCATAGAAGTGAGGGAAGTCCCAGCGTGGAGGCTGTGATGAGGTAATTGCCTGTAGGCATAAGCGGGGGTTGCTTGATCAGTGGTGTTATTCTGGTGTTATTGAAAAGATGGGAATTATTCCATTGATACACAATAGACCTTATTGTAAATCTGCTTACTTTGTAAGTAAGTTCCTCATGAACAGGTACAGTGGTAGGTGGTAGATTATTGCTAAGAAGCAATATTGTGAATTCTTTCCCTCTGTTTAAAAACAAAGCATTTCAGTTTAAGCTTCTCAGGCACTTTCTTTTATTTTTTTTTTCTCTAAATGACAAGCAGAGGTAGTTCTAGGTTTATGGTTTTGAGTAGCTTGTATATAAATTTTAAATTCATCACTTAGGGCCAATTTGTAGTACTCACGATTATTTTCTAAAAGCTTCAATAACAGTTTGATAAACTACTTTGGAAAAGAAAGCAACAAACAAGATCAATCTCATTTCTGAAAAAATGACCTTTTTATTTTTTTTTCCCTGCTGTTAATCCAGCTAGATGTTATTTATGGCCCCCAACCAAAAGGCCAGCTCTTTGTCCAGAGGTACCAACTCTTTCTGTCAGCGAATCCTTTTCTTCACCATATGGAGTAATTCTCAACCCTGGAAAGTAGCACCCAACATTTATTCTCTAGATTTTAAGAAAACAGGCTCTTTTTCGGCAGCCATTCTCAAATGCTCACGTACATGTTGAGCTTTTCTGAAGTCAGTTGTTCTGTTGGACTTGGGCTCCTTGGTCTTCAGTGTTTCAACAGGCAGGAGGACACGGAAGGTGTTTTTTTAATGACTGTACCCTCACTGCAACAATCATCATTTTTGCAGTTGAGCACTTGAAAAATGATCAGTCTTAGAAAGGTTTGTCTTTCCTGGAGTTGCAAGCAGGGATGAGAGCTGGGAACACTAGGACATGCTTGTCTGTTTATTTTGATTATTGTGGTTGTAACCGCTGTGGTGAACCTCAGACCTTCTAGGTTTCCCTCCCATGCCTTGAGTTTGGAAAAGGACCTTGACTGCCCAGCAGAGAACAAATGGCAAATTCCTACTGATTAAGAAAAAACTATTCTCCGTGTTGCAATGAAAGGTAGATCACATATCATGCAGCTGATGGGAAAAAGGTTACGACAAATCTGGAGGGAAAAGGGAAATAGTCCAGCTGGCTGCAGGCAGCAGGTATACAAAGCCCTGTCTCAGAAGAGAGGTGCTGCTCTATTTAGGGGCTACAAACGTAGCAAGAGCCTGAACAGCAGGGTTCAGTGCAGCTCAAACCAAAGGAACCTACAAAGGTTTATTAGAGGGTGACTGGCAGGTGCACAGAGAGCAGGACTTATCTATTAAAGATAAAACTGAATGCAAGAAAGGGTGGTTGAAGTAAACCTTTTCACTGACCTTTATTGTTTGACAAGGCTGCAAGGAGCCAGATATTTTCCTTTGGACATTTTCACTAGAGTTTAGGACTAAGCATCATCAATCCCAACAGATAAACTGGGGTAAAACTCAAGATCCTAAAGGAAGAACAAGCAGAAGATTACTTTGGGACAAGAAGCATCAGTGAAAAGACCTCTGTGACCTAATAAGTCAGCTCTAATGGTGCAACAGAGAGAGACACTGACAAATATCGTGCAAATCAAAACGGAAAAGATCTTTTTTTGGTTTGTTTGTTTTTACAGAGTATTCCTGTTGCGAGCATGGAAATTTTGGGTTGCTCTGCATGATCGTTCGAGTGACATTTTTTACAGCCATCAAAAGGCTCTTCTGCCATATTTTCTTTTTTTTTCTCTTCATTGATTTTTCTCTTTAAGACTTTAATTCACTCTTCTTCAGTTGCTACAGTTAAGAGCGAAATTCTGTCGATCATATAGAGATAACATTCCAGCCTACACTGGGTCACTCACACCTCACATAAGAATACAAGCTTCCTGCAGACAGCTAGTCCTTGCCTGCTTTTCAGGCCTTTTTGCTCCATCTTTTCATTTTTTTTTCTCCCTTAGTATTTGGGTCTTAATCTTTCTTTAGACTTATCCTTCACGCTGTGCTCATCTGAAATGTACCAATAATTGCTGCTACCTCTATGTGGTTTGATCATTCTGTGCATTCCTTGTTGAAACTATCAGTGAAACAAGACATCTAAAATATGATTCTGTAGAGTTAAAGTAATATTTTGGGTGTCTGAAATCTCTTATAAATTGTTCTGTAGACAGACAGTTTTTTAAAAGAAAAAATGACAGCAACAAGCCAACTCTAATGACATATTTCAGTGTAATGCTGTAATTTTAGCCCCTGCCAAGAACTATTGCTGTTGTACAGTAAAGTATTTTGCTAGTAAACGGTGAAGTGATTTCCAGTAAAGCCCTTTCCCTTTATTCCATCCTTCCATTGGCAAAATTCCCATCTCGCCAGTTCCAACGTATTAAAAAGAAAATACTCATCTGAAGCACATTAGACACCATGTGAGTGCCCTACAAATAGTAAAGACGAGCTGTCGTAGTTTCACCTTGTTTATCTTCTGATGGTTTTGAAAAGGCAGAAGATGAAGGTGCTTCTTGCCTTGAAGTGGATGAAGTGTACCAAGTGCATGATCTGTTTATTGGTGTTAGTGTGTTTACCTTGTTCCTGGATGAGTGCAAACACATTTAGCTGCCTCTGCGCTAATAAGCCTTTTCCTAGGAGACCAAAAACCTTTTCAACAAACCTTTATTCTCTTCCCTTTTCCCTTTTCTCTGGTACCCTGTTTCCTGCTCCCTGGAAGTCTTCTGCTTAAGTGTTCTTTCAGTTCTCTGTTGCTCATTGCTATTAATTTTCTAGCACTTTTATTCCTAGCTGGTGGGTGCATTTCTGTGGCTCTTTGTGGCTGACCAGCTTCACAATCTGTTGTCATCAGTCAGCTGCCACATAAGAATTTATTACGGGATGGGCGAAGAGGGAAAAAGATGGTCAGTGGCTGCACTAATGGTTGGGTTGGTGCTTGGGAAGCAGGACCTCAGATCTCTGCACTGTTCCAGACTGAGGGCCCTAATGGGGAGGACAAGGACTTCCATGGTGATTGACAGGTCTTGCGGGCCCTTCGCTTCTGAACTTGGGAGGCATGAATCAGAATTGAGCTCTGGAGCACTAAGCCACAGAGCTTCCATGGCTGGCAAGTGTAGGGCCGGAAACTCAGATGAATAGAGCCCTAAATGTTTTTTTGTTTGATGCTCATGCTTAACAGAAAATGATGAATCCATTAGCAAGTCCTGCTGCTGCCAAAAGAAACAGACTTGCACTTGTAGATTGCTTTCATTCTGTGCTATCAAGCCACTGCATGCTCAGCTTCTGCAAAGCCAACAGTCATCTATCACTTAAAATTGTTTTTTAGAGGTACAGTCGTCTTTGTCTTAAGTGTGTGTATCTCTCTACTTGAAAGTGTCTCATTAAAATATAGTGACCCCGTCAAACACCTCAAACAAAATCCATAGTGGAAAATGTCTTATTTTCTGTTTGCTTTGAATTATTTCAAAGTTTGTCACTAGTTTCACATGACAATGGGGCATTTGAAGTGATTTTTGTCTGTGATGATGTGTCAGAGAGACTAGACGGCTCTTACTATACAAGACGTGAAAAATGTGTTGAGAGTGGACCAGGGAGGTTCTGAATTCGCAAAGGACAAGAACATTTGAGTCCGATCATGCTTAGGAAAAACTCGCTGTAGTCCTAAGTATCCCACTGAAAGCAGTGGGACTTCTAAATATGTAAAGGATCCAGGATCAGATGAGTAATGTCTCTAGAAACAAAAAAGTCCTAAACTAAAGATTTTTTTTTTCTTCATGAGATACTTTATCCAGCATAGTAAAACCGTGTGTATTTATAGCCTAGATTACGCTTTGTTTTGTGGGATGAAAAAACACATTTTAGAGTTGGCCCCTTTCCTGAACAGATGTTACTGGCCTGGGTGAATAACTTATTCAAGCGTTCTATTTAACAGAATTGCATGAGAATTTTTGCCAAACTCAATTCTGACTAAACCTAAAATCTTTCACTACTTTTCTTCCCTCTGTCATACATACTCTGCTGTTCAGTTCATCCCAGTCTCTGTCTTCTGGCTGTGGCTGTTCAGGGGTCTCATCAACCCCTTTGGTTTCAGACTTACATTATTCTGTAAGTGATTTTTTTTTTTTTCCACCCCCGTTTAAGTATGATTATCCCTTTTAAAAAAGGACTGTCAGGGTGTCATCAAGGGCTTCAATGTTTTTCTCACTGATTTCTCACATCAAATGTGTTCATTTTGCTAGTGCAAAGCTGTTTCTTTCTAATTGCCACTGCTTGTAGCTCCAGCTGGCTTCTTTCCTTCTTGCACATTATCACCAGTATTTAAGGTTTTGCAGGTCAAATTAGACTCACGGTGACATCTGTGCCACCCGTTGCTTTCAGACAGACTACCCAGGTGTGGCTGAATGGAGTTGGATAAACAGTCTTCTCTCTGTGCAAGAGAGGACAGACTGGATCCCCTTCTCTCTTGGCTTTGATGGATCTGTGGTATAACAGGTCTAAAAACCAAAGAAATAAATTGGTTGTCCAAGCCTGTGCTGAGTTAGGGATAAGGAATAGTTTGTTTTTGTTTTTGTTTTTTTTTTTAATTGAAAACGCGGCAGCTTTTATGGAAGTATCGCTGAGTTTGAGCAATATTACCAAAGCAGCTTGGTGATGATTTTCACTCACCTGAGGTATTATAGCTACCTCCCAACATCACTCCGAGGCGCTAACCCAGGGCTGCAGTGTATCATCAATTCTGAATCTCTTACTGAGGTAAATCCTGTAGAGAGGGAAGGATTTTTTTCCCTTCAGGGGACATCCTCAGTGTTGGGGTCTATGTCAAAGTGCAGGAAAGCAGTTTCTTCTCATGCCTGCCACCACACCTGCTCATCGCTGGAGTCATCAGCACCGTGTGCAAGTGAAAGAGAGTAAATGCTTTGAGGACTACCTAGAAAACACAGCTGTGTGATGGTGTAGCAATGTCATTGTCAGTGATGCCTTTCCAACAACTTGCATCACTCACGTCAGCTATCAAAACCCTCCAATAAACTGGTGAGGAGGCACGGCGCCCTTGGCCAAGCCTGATGCTGTAGAATGCACATTTGCTCTTCTGGAAGATGGTAAAGTATCCTCTTGTGTGTTTCCCATAAAGACAAATAGGTAGGGAGTAGGTTTGCAGGTATATACACAGTTCCATACTAAATCTTTGAGCACATAGACATAGCTCAGAGTATATATGTCATACAGTCATTGTTACGCTGTTAGCAGTTGGAGCCTTAAAAAAGTAAAATTGAGGAAAAGACAATAAACAACTAGATTACATACATATCATAAAATACATTAGAAAACAGCATGATTTTCACATCCCAAATTAGGAATGCAGCTGGCTTTATTAACTGTTTTACACATACTTCCTGACAAGCTTGGCCTCCATAATCCTGATTTCAGTAAATACAACTTTTGAGTGTTGCTAACTCACTGCCCAGTGCTTATGCCTGCCTTTGATAGACTTTTAAATGCTATCATCGCTCTTAAATATGGACGAGAAATACTTGAACAGTTCTAGGATTTGCTTATCTGTGCCATAGCCACAAGTTTCAATGAGTATTTTCCATGGTTGAGTCTCTTTTGTCTATCTTCTGTATGTTTGCATGCAGTACAATTACATCTGCTTCTTGAGGTTAGTGAGGCAGCAAGTGCAGCTGCTCTGTTGGTAAAAATACATTAGTAGAAGTATTTGAAAATACCAGCACTGATGTTTTTTTCCCTTTCTTGCTCTGTTGATATATTAGGAAACATACGCTGTACATCTCATGTTTTAATTCTTCTTTGGAACACAGTTTAATGCTTAAAGAAGCATTTGCCTGCCTACATTGTTATTAATGCGTCCCCTTCTTAAAAGACAACATGGAAAGTAAAACCTTCTTGAAATTTAAGGAATTTGAAGGAGTTATATTCTTGATATCCTAAGTCCATGTATTAAAGGTATACAAGCAGATTCTCAGACTCATTCACATACTCCGTTTGGAAAGAGGATCATCTATATGAGTAGTTCTTTGTTTTCCTTTCTGTGATTTGTACAGGTTGTTACAGCACTCAGACTGATACTAGCAATAATTGAAAATTCTTCACAAATACTTTAAATCTCAGGGGCTGGATTCTACTTCCTGCACTCTAGTCTTGTGCCAGGAGAGCTGCATTTGGTTCACTACAGTAACCCAGCTTTAAACTGGGAAAGTGCAGGGGGACAAGGGAACAGGGTTGCATTTCCATATGTTTTGTTCTGATATTTAAAAAAATAATATCAGTTGTCAGATTTTATGCTGGAAGTTTTATCTTCTTTGACCACCTGTTGCACTGATCCTGCTCGGTAGATCTTGGGAGAGTCCCAGTTTAGTCACTGGGACTGCACGCTATGCAAGTCGTCGCTGCCTGGTGCGTCCCGTCTCAGGTTGTCACTACATGTGTCTGTGTGCTGCTGTTTTTACTGTGGGCACCACAAGTATGTACAGAGAGATGTACGTTTGCAAGGATTCTTTTGTAAGCATGTTGTGGATGAAACAACAGAGCTTAGAGACTTTACTCGGTCCACCCTCCCTAGCCTCCCTTAGTCAAATACCTGTTGACATGTTATTTTCCTTGGGGGAGGGAAACAGATTTGGCCTTTGGAAATAAGCTGTACAAAGCAACTCTCCACCAAGAGAGGTCATTCATTTGCTTGTCACTTGCTATGTTCTGGGTGCTGTACTGGGGACGAGGGTCTGCTCCCATTGACCCTGCAGGGCCCTGACTCCCTTTGCTTGGGGTCTTGAGTGGGATTCCTCCCACTGATGCCCAGCACCTGAAAGCTGGCTACGGAATTGAAATTAGTCAGTGAGGTTGTTGTCTATTGATGAAGAGAAACAGATATCTCCCTAAGGAACTGCGTCCCATCCTAAGATACATGTCTAAATAGCTGTCATGAACTGCCCTTTCTGAGCTTTTCTCTGTACAGCCACAGATTTTAGAGGGAGCAGAGCAGCTTAGAACAAACGGCTGATAAGAGGAAAGATGACTCCATGCATAGACAGCCACAGTGGCAGCAAAGTGCCTCTGACTAAGGATGACAGAACTTTATACCCATACTAGACAGCTTCCAATAGCTAGGTAGGCAGTGACAAAACTCTGGCTGTCCTTGATGGAAGTAGCTACAGGTCCTGGGAACTGTTGCACCCTGTGGGGAGACGAGAGGTGAGCAGAAAAAAAGTGCACCCACACTTTAAAATCACCCATAATTCAGCAGATTGTCAGGAACGCTTTATTTTGCTTATTAGTAACTCGTTCGTGAAGCTGAGCTGATAATAATGAGGTTTTAAGTGCAAAGGAAACATGCAAAAATGCAGTTTAAATATGTTGCAGGAGTTCTGACTTCCTAAAATATGGTGCTTTCTGTACAATGAAATAATTTTGCTAGAAGTCACTATGTACCAGCACTTAAAATGAGGCAAAAGATTATTAAAACACCCCTTCCTGTGATATTATTTGGAGAAAAAATTAATATAAGACCCTGTCTTATTTTGGGGGAAACAGGGTAATACTGAGAACTCAGAAATATCACTTGTCTCAAACTCTTTTTTTTCTGATTTGTTTCTACATTTTGTGCTCACTTGGATGATAAAGCCAGTTTATTTTGTTGTTGGTTTTTTTTGGGAGTGTTTGTTTTTATTGTGCTGGGGTTTTGTTTGTTGTTTTGGCTTGGTTTTTTGTTCTTAATTCATTTCCCTGTCACACACAGCTGCAAAGATTGAGCTGCCACATTGTTAGAAAATGTGTGGGGTGTTGTGGGGGTTTTTTGCTGTTGGTTGGTTCGTGTTGTTTTTTAAATAAGTGTTTCCACAAGAATTTTACAATAGAAAGGAGCTCAGAGAATTATTTCCAAGGGCTTTGCATTTGAGCAGGTGACTAGACTTCTGGTCAAAATAAACTTAAACATTTCCTATTATAGTTTAGCTCAATAATATCAGGTCTGGACTATCTTTAGAAAAGTGTTTTCTTAGAAGTGCCACTCCTTGAACAAAATAAGTTTGCATTCATAGAATATTTTGGAAGATATTCCTTCTCATTCTGTGGCAAAGTATCAACTTTTGCTGTCTGTTGATTCAAAAATTAGAGGTGTGCAGTAGTTGCTCTGGCAACAGAGTCTCGTTTTACCCCTTTCCTCATTTCCAACCTGTTACTAAATTACTAAGCACTGGGATGATGCATCGAAGAGCACTTAGAAATGCTGTTAATGTAATGAAACGGAGCCTTCATCTACTTAAAACATGTTGTGTCAGCTTGGAAATAAGACAGGTGATTTCTTTACCCCCAGAAGCTGGCACCATGTCAACTACTTAAAGTTTTAAAATTATGAAAACAAGGTCTATGTGCACACAGAAAATTCCTTGTACAGACTTCATTAACAAGTTTTACCTGGCAAAACTGAATTTGTTAACAAATTATGGAATATCCTTTTTAGTTTAGTAGTCATGACGCCTTCAGGTGATTTTAGTATTTTTAAGTACCTCAGTTGATGTTTTCTTTATGTACGTGATATCGCAAGAAGTATCTCCTTTGAAGCCTCACACTCTTACAAATGCTCATTAAACAGTGTGGTTTTAGCTAGTATTTCTATCTCAAGAACTTTCACTCTGCTCTGACAGAAGGGGTAAAATTAAGGAAGAAAGATGTCCTTCTAGAAAGAGATGCTGTTTCCAGCATCACACCATCAGACCAGTTTGGCTCCCTGTTTTTCAAGTAGGAGAGTGTGGGCTGAACTCTTGTGTCTTCATCTCCTAGGATCGAGTGGGGAAGGATAAAAATTATAAGGCCTGGTGCTACTGTTGGCCTGCCCTGACACAGGGTCTCATCTCTGGTGTGACACACATGCCAGGCACTATTCTTGCGAGGCATTCTCAGTGTGTCTGCTGCACCAGTACTGCAAGACCTTTTACTCCTTTTGCTTGGTGCAAAGGGCAAGCTGAGAGTCTCACCCCGATACCTCTCTGTATTGTACTCCTGGTTTATAAACACTTCTGCCATATGTAACGTAAGTTCCTGAATTTATTACTTGTGTGAAGTCATGTTTGGCTATGATTTGAGAGGTTGTATGTGTAAGAATCGCCTTTTGATAATGTTTTTCCACAGCATCTGTAGAATATTATCAAGTGGTAGGAGACCAACTGGTAAGGCCTTCCATAACGTCAGCAAAATTTCAGCTCCTTAATACAGTGGTCTTGTACTGTTTCCCAACTTGAAAACCCAGGACTAAGCCTTTAAAATGACACTATAAGCTACAGACCTTTGTTTAAAAGTAAGGTTCCAGATAATGCCTATAAATGTAGATATTTGTTTTCAGCCTTGCGTTGCAACCTTTTCATATGTAATTGTGGTATATTTGCACCAGCTTCTTTTGACTGTCATTTTTTAATGTATAATGTTTTTACCAGGTGGGCTGTAGAGCTGTGTTATCACTACAGTAAAAAAGTCCACATGTACCATGTTACAAAGTGCAGAACATACCAGATATAATTTCCATACTGGGTTTAGAGATCAGACTTTAGCATAACTTTACTCCAGATGCAAGATGTGGACAACAGAGACATGTTTTGTTACAGGTTTTACTAATGCAGATTTAAAATAACATGACTGAAGTCCTAAATTGATATGACAGTTGCACCTTTTCTGGATAAAAGAACCAGCTGCAATATTATGCCTGGTTTTAAAAACCGATACCTGTGATCTGAACCAGATTTTTTCACCATGGCTTTGAAAATTTCTTTTCAGACAGAGAGGGAGTGTTTAGGAACATTTCAAAGAAATGTAAACATGCACTTAGACGTGATGACTTGTGTCCAGGCCAAATTTCACCTGGACTATTTATTATTTTCTACCTTGTTTCAAGATTTCAGTGGCACTTTCCTTTGTGTTCTCCTTAAATTTCCACACTAGTGCAGTGTAGCTGTATGCAGGTAGACTGCAGAAGTTCCTCAGCCCAGGAGAAGCTGAGGTTGGTGAGAGGATTTCCCAGTAATTAGAGCTCTGCTCTTCCATCTGGGAACAACACCGAAAAGAGGCTCCTTCTTCTGCTGTTTGACACTGGGCAAAAAAGTAAACTTGATGCGTGGCTTTATGAAAAATGGCACCGAAGAACTGGTCAAGAAGCTAGGAGCAATACATAGTTTTGCTGGAGAGACCAGTTTGTTCCTTCTGATACCTGAGGATGTTTGTTCTGAGCATAGCACTGAAAAAAGGAATAGAAGCTCAGGCTGTCCTTGTCAATACTTTGCAGTTAACATGTTAGAAAAAGGATCCAAGAAAGATCAAAATCTAAAAGAGAGATATAGAAATCATTGCTGATGAATGAAAGCTCACAGCTGTTATATGTCCATAAATATCACATACTGTAGGATACCCTTTAGCTTGTGAGCTGCACTATATAAACTTTCCTGTATGCTTTTTGGCAGAATTTTGCTCCTGTGCAAATATTTTACAAACTGTGGCGTGAAGCAGCTTGTTTTGCCTGCAACACCAAAGTCTTGGTGTCTCACAGCTTGCAATGACTCATGCTTTTCTTTGCATTTTGGTTGCCTCCCTATAAAACAGCATAGTGTGGCTGGTTAATAAATTTGTTGAGTGCATTGATGTCCTTTTCACTGAAAGGATGATATGAACAAACAGTAAGCAGCCATGGATAAATAGATGACATTCGTGATAATGCTAATTGCATTTAAGTGGAGGAGATCAGCAAAGTAAAGAAATAAAGAAAAAACATCAGTGACACATTTTGTTGTCTTGCCCTTATTCTAACTCTTCTTGTACAAACAATCTTTGCAAAAGAAGTGAGAACAAATTAATCCAGTGCTGCTTTGATCAGTTTTAGGTTTGCATTGATATGCTATGACTCTTTTCTTCCCACATAACATTACAGAACAGTTCCTGAACATTTTATCAAAGTAAATCTGTTTCTGGGCATGGTGTTACGGAGTGTATGTGAAAATGCTGGGACTTCCAAGCACTCTGCTTTGCCTGGAATTACTAAGCAAAGAAAATAACATGTTCTGAAGACATGAACACTCAGCCTTACTGGAAATGTGGAATATTTACAAACAACATATGTATCACAATATGCAGGTACATGAGATGACTAAAGAAAAGTCATAAAGTGTTTTCATGTGTATTACAGGAATTTTATGAGTATCAGTGACTTTGCACATAAAAATATAATGGACCAAAACTTTACAGAGATGGAAACATTTTTATTAATCTTTTCCTCTAAAATCAGAAGTTTTTAATGCTTCAGTTGGTAAACTCTTAAGAAATTACCAAGATAAGACATGTGCTTCTCTGTTAAAAATCGCTGCATCTGCCTATTAGGGTCTGCCCTACAGGGACTTTAACAGTGTGATGTACCAACAGCAAATGTACCGTGTCCCTCAGCCATGGCTCTGTGTCTCAGAAACCGAGAGGCAGCAAGTGTCAGGGCAGCCGTATGAAAGCCATGGAACAACGCTCATCTAAGCAGCTGTGGGAAACTACTAATTATGGGCTAAGTACTAAATGAGGACTGGGTCTCTAGTTAAAGGTCTGGAAGGAGATTCCTAGGAGTGGCTGTTTGGGTTTTTTTTTTCCCAGTGGAATCTGAATTCTTGCCCATGCAGCACCATTCCTTTCAAGGTATCTTAAAAGTCTTCTTGCAGAAGGTCCCATGGAAAATGCTGTAAGTTGGAGGAAACAGGGAAGCCAGGGAATGGCCACAGTTTGTTACTGCAGTCCTGATATAAAGAACAAGAAGGAAGAAGATGCACTTTTAGGGACAGTTCAACTTGTTCTGTTCTTCAGCACTGTGTAGGTTCTGTTTACATCATTACTAGATATTAGTGTATTGCTGAGCTTTTCATTGAGAATGGATCTCTTGACCCATTCAATAAATTCAGTTGCTTGAATGAGGGAAAGGAAAGTAAGGAAGGAAATGTTGGTCTTGACTCAACCTAAAATCTGGATGTTTTCCAATTTCAGCAGAAGCTGAATCCTCATCTGTAGATCTAGCTTTGTGTTGCGGATTCTTGGTGAGAGCCCAACTCTTTATTCTCTTACGTAAAACAAAAGCATTGATTCAGTGTCATGGAAATCCTGTGACAGCAATGGTCCTGAAATATCTTCAGAATTTACAGAAACTGCACACATAGCTTAACCAGGACCCCCAAATTTGAGTGCAGACCTCCCGTGTGTCTCACAAAAATCTTATATTAAGCCTCAGTCGAATCTAAACAATATCTTCTTTACTCACCCTGTCTTCAGTGAAAGCCTTTGCTGATTCCCTCTCCAGCTACAACTGAGGATGAATCCAGCAATCCTCACCCTGCGGGCACTGAGCAACCTCACCCTCTGACATCAGCCACTGCAGCAAGAGAAGAGACAGAGATCTGAGGATTTGAAATAACGTTATTTGTGGCTTTCTTGTTCCTCCTCTTCTACTAAAGACAATACAGAGGAGTGTTTATTCTTAGTAAATGAAAGGCAAACATTAAAGTGTCATTTAGACATTTTTCTGTAAAGTGTACAGAGTATGTTAAAGTTTATCAAATACTTGAAAAGCACATTACTTGTAAAGTGCTGCATATGAAAAGGTCAGCACTGGTCTTCTGTCTTTTTTTCTACGTATGAATCATAGACAACAAATAAGACTTAACATTTGCATTACTATTTTAATCTACACCATTATGTATTAGAGTTCTCAAAATACTTGTAACCTTCAGAAAATATTCTAGCATAGGCAAGTATTATTACCCACTCGTGTTACAAAAGAGACAGAAAGGTGGCAGAGCTGAAATTTTCCGAAGTAACTACTGGCTGGTGCAGAGAAAGGGCATCTTGGTTTCTGAGTATCGAGCCCCGGTGATACAGGGCTTTATTATCAGACATGCGCTCAGACACTAGTGAGAGGTACAAATGTTCTGCATCTCTGAAAAATAAGCACACCATTCAGATATCTCAGGTTTTGTGCAGCGAGTAAGCAAAAGCTCTAGAAAAGAGAATATTTTTTTACTACATTGAAGGACAGCTGATGTGATAAAACCAGTGGGATAGCTTGAATTTTTACACTCGGGCTTTGACCGACAGATGCGTGCTCAGTTAGTTAATCAGGCTGCTGGAGCAATTCTGTGCAACTTCTTCCCTTTAAAGAACTTTGGCAAAGTCAGACTCATATATATGCTGTGCTCTCTACCTCAGAATCACTCAGAAACATTCTTCAAAAGGCATTTTTGTGTCTTTATAATTGAATTGATTCTTAAGTTGTGCCACGGGTGTACACCTTATCAAAGAAGAGCTAGCACTCCATTTGTTCATAATGCCCTCTAGGAGGAGGTTTAACATGCAATGTTTGTTGTTTCTAGCAGGTCTCTCTGCAGAGAGAGAGGTCGCTACTCAGGGAGGCACCTTCCTCCTTGGAAACAAGAAAAGAAATCACTGGGAAGGAGGGAAAAATGCATCTGGGTAGCAGGAGGGGATCTTGTCAATCTTCAAGCCACTAGAAAATGATCATGAAAGTCTTTTGTTAGAGAAGCCTATAATGGTACTATTGCTTGTCTATTGTGGCCACTAACAGCAAATAGCCTGCAAGGGCAGGGGAGATGTGGGATTAGACAAATTGTGAAGAGAGGCTCTGGATGCTTGAAAAGTGCATTCCTGCTCATCAGGGTCAGAGGGGTCAAAATAGTGTCATTATTCATCCTCAATGGAAGTATTTCTATAAACAAATTGACCTTTAAAAACATCCATAGCATATATGGAATAATGCTAATGATGTACTATTGGATTTCTTCCACAAGTGGAAACAGAAAAGCAATTGTAATTCACTTGTGTTAGGTTGGACCCTATGTTGTACAGTACTTTTTCTACTGCTAGGAACTGCAGCCATCCTGAAAGGAAAAAAAAAAAAAAAGCTCAATTAGTATCATATTTTTGGGTGCATTTTAAGACAATAAGCCCAGTTACTAAATTTTTTTCAGAGGGCTAATCCTTATCTATGTGTATATTTCAGGGGATAGCATTGGGTTGAAGCTGTATGCATATATCACACACAGGTAGGCAAAAAGGGTGGACTAGATCTTTCTTAATGGAAGGGGGGAACTCAGTACCAGTTGCCTCTCTCCAGCCTGGCAATTTCGCTTGTCCTTCTCAGCGGTGCTTTTGGGCAGGGGTCCTTGCACAGTCCATCCTCTGCCTTCAGTACTTAGTGGGTCTATCGCTTAAGTAACTCAATCAGAGTTTGCTCACTAATAAGGAAATTGCTCTTCCATAATGCACTTGCAGTGCACGAAAAGAGCTTTGAGAAGACAATGATAGACACAGATGTTCTACTGAATGGCAGCTGCTAAATATATGTGCGCTGATAAATGTCTGTGAAATAACTTCATGTGGTAAGACAAGTTAAACGTTTATTTCAAGATTTAATTAAAAGTTACTTCACTAAAATGCTCAAAAGCTTCAAAGTTGCCAACTATTTTGAATTATTCTCCCTCTGTGTGCAGTTAGGGGCATGTTTTCTCTTGTAGCATGCACTTATTAGTTCGGAAAGTCACAGTACATAACAAGTGACCACAGATTAGAAAACTGCCCTTGACAGTGGCTGTCTACTCTCCAAAGGAATATTGTTTCCAGATGCCCGAATAAAGGCACATTAACAGCAGGAGTCAACAAAGGTAGTTTTATGATTTTTATTTTTAAAGAAAGACTTTAAAAGTACCCCTGATACTTTTTTAGAATCTTTTTCAACTGGATTTTTCTTGAACAATACTTACAACATCCTGATCTTTGGGGTCAAATCATTCTCTCAGTTGCATGCTGTGCAGTTCTGAAAATTTGGAACGAGTTTAAAAGTTTGAAGGACTGACTTTAACCACCAAGCTTAAATGTAGAGAGATTCAGGCATTTCCTTGGTCCTCCAAAGCATAGCTCTTTTTGCAGGTTTCCATCATTTTTTGGAGACATAATATGGTCTCTACAAAATGGGAAAAAATTGTGAAAAACAAGTCTTTCAGTTTAATAGCTAGTAAAATAATCTACCAAGCACATATGACAACCGATAGTAGAAGAAAAGCCTTATCATTTCAAACAACTTAAGATCTTAATGCAATTAAGGTACTGGGCTGAGTCTTAGAAGATCTGGTGTTAGTTTTCTGGTTTTACACATAATACATATAAGCTTGGGAAAGCCACTTAAAGTTCGGTGTCCCTGCTGTAAAAAGGAGACAGTAACACCTCTTCTCTATTACTTCTTCTCTTCTACACTTAGCGTGATGACCTTTCAGGCCAAGATCTTTCTCTTATGTGAGAATGGACAAGAGGACTCCAATACTATTTTGTACTTCGAAACAAAATTAGGATGATCCAATCTATCTGTTCTTCATCCTTTCACAGACAATTAAGGAAACAGAATGCCAAATACAGCCCAAAGGGGGTATTGCATGAACTTGGGCACTTAACAGGAAGATTTCTAGATGAGAAATCAATGAGTTAGTTACCAGTTGCTTTTCCTGGGGTACCTAAAATAAAGTTAAACAAAAAGCTTTATTTTACTGTTTTAGAGTAGAATCTGAGTATTTTGAAAAATACTTCGGTCTTGTTTTTCATTTGCTTATTTTTACAGCAGAATCTCTTATGTCCATGTCAATAAATCCTAGGCCTTATCCAAAAAAAAAAAAAAAAAGTAATCTCTTTTTGTCAAAAAGTTTGTTACGGTCAAGCTGTAAGCACTATAATGGCTGTGATGGGGATGAGAGTAGCGAGAAATTAATGGAAAAGCTGCTGACATTTGATGTGTCTCAAGGTCAGATTTAGCTTTGGGGTTGAAACTAAAGATACCAAAATATGTCTTCTGGAATTAGCAAAGTAATTTGAGCTGGATAAGAATGCAGCAGTCCTTGCTATGGAGAATCTCAAAAGTCATTGCATATTTGCTTCCATTATAGTAGAAAGCAGAGCAGGGCAAGGAGGAAAAGCAGTGCTGAGTCTGATGTCCTTTAGCATTGGTTAGCAGTTATTGAGAAAGGAGTTCCTTTAGGGTAGAGTACCCTTTAGATCTCCTCTTATAAGGTTTGTATGCCTCCCATTGTGTCAATGGTTTAAAGAGACTCTTGAAAGAGAGCATGTTTTATAAAAGCAATTAAAAAATAAAGCTAACAACGATGGACAGCAATTCAGAAAGCACTAATGCAGAGCACCTGAAAGTTAAGTCTTTCCATTGACTTTTGTAAGTTTTTGAGAGTTCAAAGCTGCATTTAGACGGCAGGGAACCACCTTTGAAGGTGCCTGGAAGGAGTAAAGAGAGATTTGAAGAGGGAACATTAAACTGAAAAGGCGATTTCAGGAGCTCCATATCAGGAAATGAAGCATACACTGGTGTCACTTGTAGTCAAAAGCTACCAGCAAAATAGGAAACTTTTAAACAACTAGGCCTTATATATGTCAGGGGTTAGCACCTCAATACTAGTACATGCACATAAGTCAGTGACTTGATTTAGATGTTAACTGCTGGAATTTCTCATCTCTGAACATGGGCCCCTCCTAGAAGACTCTAAGTTTAAATTGATAAAAGAGGAAATCCAGGATTAAAAATACTGATGTTAAACTCTCCCCTTGAAACAGATATCTGAATTCCAATTCACCAGCTGTTTAGAGAAACCAGAAGCAAGACTCTCATTCTTCCAATTCCTAGCAACTGAGGCAGAGTGGGAGAACTTGCACACCCAGACCTGCTCACCCCGCCATTCCTGGTGCAAAGCCTTGAGAGATGCAGTGGAGCGGAGGGCTATGGGATGGAAACATGGCACCGGGGCTCCAAGATCAGCTCTGACCCCTCCTACTTTGTGATATTGGTCACGAAGTTTGAAGGATATGAAACAGAGAGCAGTAGCGAAAAGTGCTGTTCAGAGAAGATGTGTTGTGGTGAGGTGCTGTCAGGGCACGAGCCAAGAGGTCCATTTGCTACCTGGGCCCCTCCAGCCCAGCTCTGCAGACCGAGTGCAACACGGCAAACCTGCCCCAACGCCATCTCTAAAGGTGACCTGAAGGTGACCCTGCAGCTAAAGACACTCATCCACCCAACCTCACCTATTGGTTTAGATGAAACAGTTTCATTTCAGTCCTTTAGTGCTATTAATTGTTATTATTTCTTTAGATTTTATGCAACAATAAAAGGGAGGCTTCAGTTCCTGGCTGCAGCAGCCCCTCCCATAAATCAAAAGAACATGACTTTCGTTTTACAAAAGACTAAATAAATATGCCCTGAATACAGAGGGGCACAGATTCCAAACACCCCGAAGTCTTGGAAGAAACAATTGTTCTTTCTTTCGTTTGATTCATCCCCAAAGGTTCAATACATGTATCTCATGTAGTCTGGGTGGTTTTTAGAGCCAGGGTTTTGTTTCAGTTGAAGGTGTTGAAAGACGCTACAGGAACAATGAGACAAAGTGTAACCAAGGGATTGGGATTTTGGCTTTCAGGAAGACCTGGTGATTTGGGAGCTCTGATTTTGAGTTATCTTCTAATGACCTGATTTTTGATGCGTTGGATCCTCTGCACTTTCTGAAAAAAAGGTCCTGTGAAAAGGTCTTGAGTCAGTGATCAGAAATCACTAATGTGCTACTGGTCGTGCAGGTAGAAGGAGAGTCCCTGGCAGTGAGACGCATGGGCTGAGCGCTATGGCCAAACCCTTGTCCCCTGCACTGACACATAGCCAACTTTAACTTCCCTCAAGAAAAAGGGAAAACAACTCTTATTCTCCTAAGCCCTTCAGCTCCTGCAGGAGTCCCTGCACATGGATGCCTGCACATTTCAGCTCTCTCCAAAACGCACTGGCACCTTAGCCAGGCTTCCAGCCAGGGCAGAGCATCTCTCTGAAGGGGACAAGGTGGAACTTTTGCTGTCACTGAAGCCAACTAATCCGGGAAGTCTGACCTGGTGCTGTAGCCGAGTCTGAGTTCTCACAGAATCACATGTAAGGGCAGGACCTGAACAACCCCTTTGGCCCCCTCTTGCTATTGCTGGAGAATCCCCCAGGTACCTGACACACTTCAGGGTTTCAGACCTGCAGAAGCACAGCTCAGATCGGTGCTCTCACTGTCAGCTTGTGAATGCAGTGCTTCCCATAAGGCAGGTAGCAGCTCCTGATTATTGTTTTGCCTTGTATTTTATTTTGATGAAATTAAATATGTGTAAGATGGGAAACTGGGAGGAAGGCTTGCGTGCCTGCATGAGGTGGAGGGATTTTGACCATTTAGAAAGAATTAATGGCTAGCTCTATACCATACTTTGTCAACATTGGGAGTCTGCAGCAAAAGTTCCCTTCCTTGCTACAATACTAGAAACAGGAGAGGATTTTATTAATCTCTGTGGCGTCTCTAATTGCCTTTGGACTCTGCGTAGATTGGATTGAGTATTCCCCCAGAAACTTGTTTGAATAAAGTTTGTTCATTGGTGGAGATTTTGCTTTGCACTGGATATTTTTCAGTCTTGATAGCTAACTTAGAGTTAATGAGAATTCACCAGTAGCCAAAGTTGCCAAAGTTCTTTGGTAGCCAAAATACAGACTATGCAGTTATATCTGTGTTAGGATTTTTTTCCATGGGCCAGTCTTAGAGCAGTAGAACAAAAGCCAATTCCTCTTTTTCAGATTTTTGACTTCTACTGTTAAAAATAAGAATATGACTGTGCCTGCATGCCTCTTTTGAAGTACAAATTCCCCAGAGTCTGGGAAGGAACAAGTTAATACTTTTGTCCCTGAGCTACCACAGGCGCTTGCCCTCATTCAGGGATTACAAGAAAGCCCAGGTATGGCAGGGCTCAGCTGGAGAGAATTCCTCCATCAGGAGGTCCTATAAAAGGAAGGAGAGACCAAGTGGTAGGTCAGGCAACCTGGGCTAAGGGGACTGCTTACTACAAGAAGCTTATTTATTTATGTAATTCCCTTTTTAGCCCTGTTATGTGAAATCTTTTTAATTTTCCGCAGTACCCTCTTTACTTTCTTCCCCCTCCCTGCCTCTGCCTAGCCTGAAAGTGCTTTTTTCAGCATGCTTCATTGGCTCCCCTGACCTGTCACACTTCTTAGACTCATTTTATCTCCTCATTTCCGTTCTGCTTTACATGTTTTAGTATGTTCAATTCTTTCCATATTGGAAGCTTTTAAAGCTAACAGGCCTAGCAGACTTACAAAGACTATTAGACACAAATTACATTTTTCTCTGTGGTCCTTGGCGTGTAAAATGCAAGTCCATTCCATTTCAAGGAAAGACAGTTAAAAATTGACCTACATTTCTGTTGGGCTATGACTTGTGCTCAACTTGATGGAAAGATAGGGCTTTGCAGGATATTGCAAATTAATTTGAGAAGAAGTATCAAGAATATGCAGTCAAAAATATAACAGGCACTTGCTCACCACTGAATGTAGAATCTCTTGTTCTTTAGCTTAGGTGAGATTACAATTAGGAGTAGATAACACTTTTAAAGATCTATTGTTCTTTTAGTTTTTTTCTTTTTTTACAAGATAATTACAACTATTATACACTATTACATTTTGATTCGTGGAAAAGACAAATAAATTACATTATTAAGAACCTTACGTTCATAATATTGAGATATGTTTCTGCTTAGGAAATTAACTGACTATTTTACAGTAATATAATAAATTACAAGATTTGATGGTTTAAAGAATGGGTCTAACTACCAGGAATCTTAATGCAGATAATGACTCTGGATACTTCTGGGTCTACAGTCACTGTTGTATCTTAGCAATATATCCTCAGCACGCTCGTTCTTCCCATCAACAGGCTGGAATTCAATCATACATCTTCAAATTTACCTGGTTTCTCCTTTGTGTAATTAAGGAAGTAACAACTCTGACCTTTTGTGCCAAAGAGATTCACTGATCTGCTTGAGGTGCAAGTGGAAATCTGTAACAGGTGTCCTGAATCTTAGCCGACTTGTCTTCTTTAGATGTGTATTGTCTGTCTGTGCTAGTCTGCTGAGTAATGGGTCTGATGGTGCTCTTCATAAAGGGGTTGCAAAGCTTAGTCGGTATTTGCAAAGTATTTAGGGGTCTCAGATGGAAAGAAAAAGCAGTTTCTAAACGCCGAGCAACATTGCTACCGACAAATGACTGAGGCATTGTGTTGTCTTTGTACTTCCGGAATAATTCAATGAAAGACCCAAAGTTTGTGGATGTTTTCTTTTTTTTTTTGCTTGCAGAGGACAAGGGAGAACCCCAGCATGGCAGCATACATACGCACTTGCTCATTTTCTTTATGTTTGGCTTAGGAATGTGTACAAGACACAACCCTGTGCAAATTTCATAGGCATTTATGTGGTTTAAGGACTTTAGTTCATTGTTGTCTAAGTTATTTTTTCTTCAGTTTTCTTTATTGTATTTCATTCAACAACCCTTTCATAAAAGGAGGAGATGTGGCATTTTGTTCTGGCTCTGATTTGATTACAAAAAACACTCGTAGCAGAATAGAAGCCAGTGTGTACTAAATCCCTTTTAAGTACTGTATTAAAGCTTTCTCTCCTTTCTGAGCACATTTACATTTACTTTTTCAGCAAGATTTCATTTTCCATACAGTTATATTTAAATAGCAACAAAGGCTTGACCTCCTTGATGTTCAAGTTCAAAATTTGCCTTGAACCTAATAGGACTAGAACTACCTCTTTCATCTTTGGGAGTTTCCAGGTAGCTTAATCAGCCCAAGGAGCCTTCATTCCTTGCTGGAACCTCTTGGGGGATTTTGTAATGGAAATAACTAGTAAGCAGCACAGCAGTGGATTCCCATGAACTCATATGCACAGGCTAGCAAAGCTTAAGCTATTGATACTGGGGAATGGAAAAGCTTAAGGGAAGGGATTTTTTTGCTCAGTAGCATTAAGTAATACCTACAGAATATTCAGCTCAGCAGTTCAGCATCCTTTACTGCAGATGAGGGTAGGGACAGAGACAATGAGGCTGGATGCACTCCCCCCTGTTCTTATTGTAACTCATGTGGGCTGTTAATCAGCCAATTTGACTCTGCTGGCACTTAGAGTTGTTTTTAGACCCCCTAGATCCATCTTTTACAGCGGCTGCTCAGCAGCGCTGTTTGGTCTTACCTCCTGTGTCGAGTCATCACTTCTGGAGGCTCTGTTTTTAGAGCAATTGCAAGAGCTGTTTTCTAGAGGAAAAAGATTTATCAGTCAAGTCACAGAGAGCCCTGTTAGATCAGCTGTTGCTTCACGGTATGAAAATAATGGGTAAAAGGAAAAAAGCAAGAAACAGATGATGTTAAAGTGTGGGATGGAGATTTAAATGTAGGGGAAGAGACCGTAGAAGATGTAAATTCTAAATACATTTATAGAAATATAAGTCAGCACTCATTCAGATTTTTGAAATGTTTAATCAAACAAGAAAATACATGTACTGTGCAGTACAAAAATCCAGTTATTTATAAATTATGAAAAATGTTAATGTTCTAGTCCAGTTCCTGGAGTTCCATCTCCCTCATACACTGACAGGTCTGTGCTTCACCTCCTGCTCACTGGGACTGCTATACATCATTCTGTGCCTGACTTAAGAGGCAACTATAGGCATTCACACAGGGAAGAGATTTTTTTATATTAGTTTACTTTTTAATCTTACATTGAAATATATAAAGAAATTCAGAATAGAAACAGTTGTATATTTTAAGAAGGATAATTAACCTGTGATACTTGGAGACATAGTGGATTCTCTGTCGTGGCAAATTCTTAAATCAAGTCTTAGTATCTTTTTTGAATGCTATAGCACAGAAGACACTAGTTACAATGTGAGATTATTGGCTTCCAAGATAAAGTCGATTGGGCTGTCAGAGACAGTACTCTGCCCCACTTCTAGCTAAGAGAATTTACGTTTTTGTTTCTAACTCTAAAATTATATAGTCTACCTTCATCAGTCCCAGGGCTCAGTTCTCTGTGGAAACTTCTGACTCCATATGTTCTGATCCATATTTAGAACAAATATGTGATATAAACAGTGTGAAAGGAGCTATACAAATATTTAATTAGAAGGAAGGAGGTGAGTATTGCTACTTAATGGCTTTCAAGCAGTAAGACCAAGGAGACAAACCAAATCCTGAGACTGGACTTCTCTAGATAATGTATCTAGCTACATAGGGAGCATGTTGTCTGTGGAGAAATGCATATTGCACAGTGTATACAGCTCAGATCCAAGCTGACCTGCCGATCACATTCTAACAAGTAGACTCTTTGAAAAAGATCTTTTGATGCAGTGCATTCACTTTGTGTCACAGGATGGCATTGCCTTGCCTCGTGCTCCATAAAATATGTTGCAGAGGGTCACGTAGTGCCAATGGGAAGTGGTAATTTATGGCTAAACACTTGTTTTAAGGACTGTATTTGTGTAAGCTTGTTTTTTGTCAAGTCTTGACTGTGGTCGTCAGTGTCCCCTCCTCAGCAGTGTTTGGGGTAGGGACATTCTGCCAGAAGAATGGCAGCCTAAAGCTCTTGAATTTGATGCAGAAGGAAACTTTCAGTCTCCTTTGCCTCTGTTAACAAGCAGGTTTCACAGTGCTGAAAAAGTTAATCATCAGGATGTTTTCACCAAACCTGAAAGCATGGCTGGAAACTTTTTAACTTGTTCTGTTCTTCCTTGTCCTTATCCCCAATATTTTCCATCACTCTTCTTACATACTGAAAAACAAATCAATCGAATTGTAGATCAAAATTCCAAGTAAAAGTCAGTATTTCTTAAGGAAAGATAATAGTTGCTAGAGAAAAGTACACTGCTCACATTCTGACAAAGAAGCATATTATACCCTGCATGTTCACTTGTTTCTCCTCAGTGCTGTTTATAGTGGGTTATTTCCTTTTTGCTTTCAATGTGTTCCAGTTGGAAATTCCTCACTCTGAGTATTTGTTATGATGAGAGTCATATAAATCTGGAAAAAGGGAAAGAAAAAAAGATGATGTGCCAGAATGGGTAACTTAATCCCACCCAATGACAAAATAAGGTGCTCGTCTCTGTATCTGTGAATTTTATGAATGTGTATATCATTTCCCAGTGCTGACATTTTTGTTTTTCTTTTCGTTTGTTGAAGTTGGGACTTTGGAAGTGGGGAGATCTAAGGCTGGTTCAACCCTAGCTTTCCTAAAAAAACATTCATCCTATGAAGAAATGTCCAAATGTATTCAAAATGTATTTTAGTTGTTAATGGGATTTGAAAACATTGCTTAATTAGAGCTGAAGTTCTCTAACCACAATGTTGATTCAAAGGACAGCCCACAGCAGTGTGGTCTTTGGCTGGCTGAACGCTTTCGAGTGCTGGCTGAACAGCACTTTCTGGGAAAGGGAGGAGTTGCCAGTTTTCTTTTGGAGCTCTCGAGAAGAATTCTGGTTTTTAGGGTCGCTTTTGGGCTACCATCCCTCTGGGTGTGGAGCAGGATGGCTGATGCATTCCTTCCAGACAGACTTCTGACACCTGTCAAAAAGTAATGGTTTTCTGTTACTGCTGACACAGGCCAGATTCAAACCAATGACCAAGAGGTGAAAGGCTCTGTATCCCATTAGTAATCTTCCTCTATACCTTTCTTCTATTGTTAATTTTTAGTATCCTTAAAATCTCGACTTCACTGGCACCAGTCGATCATAAAATAAGACATAAGAAGTTTAAGTGCGTCTATTTTGGGGACTAGGCAGATTCTTTCAGTCTGATATTTCATCTCTGTTCTCAGATACGCTGCATAATCTTTTTGCCTGTTTACAGAAATGAATGATATATCATAGCCTTCAAGTTTTATTTTCTTCTCAAAGTTTTTTAGGCGTACTAAAGGACACAATCCAGAAAGCTGGAATGTAATTACAGATTTTGTGTCTCCTGTATGACCTGTAAGAAGTCTGCTGTCTCTTACAAAGCCATTCCAGCATACACTTAATGTCAGTTTGATAGAAGAAACACTTTCATAGGTTCTCTTTGATTGACACATTTAAAATGACATCAGTTCCTAGTTCTAAAACCTATTGTTATTAAGTCTCTGTTGCTATTTATGTTAGAAATATGTGTGTGTATGTCAAAACAATATATCAACTTTACTGATTGGCTGCACCTAGATTGTGTTGCCAAGGTAACAGAACAATTGCTTTTAATCTTTCCTCAATTGTCTTATTTGTTTGTTTCACATGCCAAGTTTCATATTTAATTTTCCAAAAGAAGAAGTGGATGATTATTTTAAAAATATTTTTCAGATCATTGGTGCGTTCTGTGTATTTTATGAAATGTGCACAGACATACACTTTCTGTAAGATTGAAGAAGAGTAAATAATTAAATGGATTATTTGAGATAAATATCTATTACTGTGTTACTGAGTGCACAACCAGCTTTTCAGTGTAGTATGTCTGATATTTATTAGTTTCTTCTGAAGCATTAAATAGTGGCTTCATCTCCTTCACAATTTATTTATCTTCTTTGATGGTGTAGGACCTATGTCTTTTTTTTTTTTTTTTTTTTTTTTTTTTGTAATGTCAACTGCATTGTTGGCACTATCAAAATCAGAGTAATTACCTTGTTGTGCTACTTTCAAATTTTGACTTGAAAAAGTACCTCCTCACCTAGCTCAGGAATTTTCATAATTTGCATGAGAGATTCTAAATTCCCAATATATCACAGCCAATATTTTCACCAGAAGCACTTCCTGCTCATGCGTGGAGGTGAATTTTGATTCTTTGATACGTAACTCAAATAGAAATTATCGAAGTCTGTGATTTCCTCTCCTGTTTGGTTATGAAGCAAACCCCAATTGACTTCTTATACCTAGCGGGGTCAGGCTAAATCTGTGAGATCCCAAATAAAGCTTTATCTGTTCAAACGCATCCCAGCTGATGTCATCGCAAATGGTGACAAGTATATTCAACTCTGGAGTTTCAGCTGAGGTTATTTGGGTTAGACACAGTCTTGATTTAAGACATGTCAGTGAAGATCACCTTGGTGTTTCTTGGTCAGTGTATTTCAGTTGTATATATGCATACATATAGGTAGGATCTCATTTTTTGGGTAACACAATGTCTGTACTTATATACATTTACAACGGAATTTAGGAACAAAATGTATCAGAAAGAGAATTATGATTTTCCTTCATCCTCCAAAATAACACCTGGAAAAGCACAACCCTGACAGTAAGTTCAGGCCTAAGTGGGCCTGGGCAAGAGGTGATTTCCCCACAGACGCTTTTCCGAAGCAGTTATATTCTGTGAAAGTGTTAGGTGAAACACAGGCCAACGTATAACTTTTGAGCAAGATTTTCAGATAATTATATTTTTTTCCTAAAAATGGAGAATTCATGTTGAATTCTTCCCCTAGAAACTTGCCTAATGTGTTATTAAATCAAAAGTGACATGTATGAAGATTAGTGTCCCAAGCTTTGCTGATGGTTTGTCAAAGAAATTACAGTATCCGTCACAAGATAGGAGTGGCTATGTATCCAGGCATAATTCCAGCAAAAACGTAGATTAGGTCTGTTAGTCGATCACATGGCTTCTGAATAAAGTTGTACGATCATGCTTGTTATGACATATTCCAATAATCTTCAGGTTCTTTTCAGTAGATGGCAAAAGAAGATCAGAGAGATCTTACACCTGTGCAAGGTTTCATTGTCCTTTGCCACAGTATGCTGAAATGTTCTGTAACCCAAATAACACGATACCGCGCCAGAGTCCAAAAGAGCATACGTTACAAGAAATTGTATTACTAAAGTAAAGAAAACATACTGTTTATATGACTACAATGGAGAGATTTATGTTGGGAAAGATCAACAAGTGCAAATACAGGCTCGCCAAGTTCTACCTGAAGAATGGGAACAAACATTATATTTCAGCAAAAAAGGAAGATATGCACTTAGAACTCTCTTGGCCAGTTCTTCGGGAGTCAGTTTTCACAAGGATCAAGGTTTGTGTTGCCAACCCACTCTTTGATGTTATCTAACCATTGTATCAACTGTTTTCCTGTTACATTATTTTCAAATGCTTTCCAAGGGCTTGTATAAATGTAAACAGTTAGGCATTTTCTGAGTTCAAGTTACACCTAAAATACATAAAACAATAGTCTTGATTTTATGAACAAATTGTGCTGTAATAGCACTTGCAAATTTAGATTTTAAAAGTAGCATGTGAAAATAATAAGATTCTGTAATAATTGATTTTACAGATAGTATCACCTACCTGAAAGCTATGGGAATATTGGAAGTTATGGCTGTAGGATGGAGCATTATTTCTTGTTAAGAAGGTGGTGTACTCAATGAGCAGCTGTAACTAGACAGAAATACCATGTAAGTTCATTAAAAGTGCAGTGAAACCTCCTAACAAAACCTATAATCAATGACAGTGACAGTCAAAGAATAGAGGCTTGAATTTTCAGCAGAGCAAGAGCTCATGGGCCGTGTGCTGTTAAGGAAAGCGCAGAAGCAGTGTCAGTGTAAGATCTAGAGTAACGTGAAGGTTATTTCACAGCCTAAAAGTAAGTTTTAGATACTTGGGCACTCACGCTATTTGGTGCCAAGGGACAGGTGCCATGTGCACCTTAGACTATGAAGTATTTGTGTGCTCTTAATCCTGGCCATAAACCAAAAAGTGGCTCAGGTAGAACATAACTCTATTCCCACATCAGTGAATGTAACAAGAATGGAAAATGATACAAACCTAACCCTTTCATGTCATAATATTAATCTGAACTGGCACAACATGAGTCCACTTTTACAACAAAGATTAGACAGAGAATGGGAAAGGAACACATGTTGACTATTCTCACAAAAAATCTAAATCATCTAATCTGCTGTGTGGCCCTCCTCAGAAGCTTGTCCAAGTTTGGTTACAAAATTACATTATATTCTTTTAATTGTAACACGAAGAGATCCAGGATGCTCTCTATCTAAGAAAAGGCTTGAGTTTGCAACAGCTTCCAGTTGCTATTAAGAACTCCAGTCAGAAGAGCACTTAACATTTTTGGATGTTAGAAACTCTTTAATCGGAAAAAGTCACAGCTATGTTTTGTACTTGAGTGGTATAATTCTTTTTTCATCCTTTAAATGTACCGAGCACCAATCTTCAGCATACCGTGGGCTGGATGAACCACTTCTGAACACTCTTTCTAAGTACATGTTCTGTACTTTAAAAAGCAGCCGATTCCACCCCCTTGCTGTCTGTCTTTTTACACTGAATACAATATTCATGAGAGAGCCCAGATCAGCAGCCCGGGAGAACAACGTCCTCTCTGCACAGAGCAGCTGCTCGGTGGTTCACCCATCCACCCTCCCCGGGCTTGTGCCTCAAACCTGTTCTGAGGACACCACTTTAGGGAGTGCAGGAGCAACGGAACCGTCGTGTCCCTCCGATTCCCCACGTCTCTTCTGACACTATCAGTTTGTGAACTTTACAGAGACATTCTCCCTGTTGGGAACTGGCCTGTGAACTTTTTTATGCATCTCACGGAGGCCACTCAATGTCTGCCGTATGGTGCTGTCTCTTCGGCATGGTTGCATTGCATTCGAACTGTTAGCTAGAACTACTTTTAACTACTTTAAACGTGCTGAGTCACCCTTGTGGCTTGCTGACTTCACGCCTTGCTGAGGAGGTGCTTTGTGACTCGCTGACTCACCACATCCGGACCTGCTGGGTCACCTCTGCGTGTGTCGCCTCTTGCTGGGCGGTGACACCACGACTCGCTGAATTGGTGCTTCGTGACTTGCCAAGTTGCAGCTTGCTCGGGTGCCACTGGCAGAGTCATGACTTTGCAACTTGCTGAGTTGTGACTTGGTGACGCATCCGCCCCCCTGCTCCTCGCAGCGTGCCTGGCTGCCTGCAGCGGGCTGAGCGCTGGGCTGCGGGAAAGCAGGGCCTCTCCTCAGCGTGATTTTAAGACTTTAGCAAGAAGCCTTGGAGATATGTTCAGATTGACACCAAAGAACGGAAAGTAGAAAGCCAAGGGCCCATCCGATACCAAGTGCAATAGACTGTCTTTTTTTAACCTGGTATTTTTCGTTTCTCACTTGCCCTGCCTCTGGGCTGTTGCTGTCTTGCTGGGTTTTGTTTCTGCTGGTCCTCATAGAGTTTGGTTCTGAGAGTTTGCTGCCAGGCTGCTAAAACTCAATATTGCACTGAAAACTGGCCTTGTAAAGTCTCATCTGCCTATGGTGCCACAGCCGTGGTGGGCTGGAGCAGGACTGGGTTCCTCCCGCAGCTGGGGCATTTTGCCGTGCTTTTTCATTACACATAAGAAGCTACATCCTTGCCCTCTCAGCTGCTATTGCTGAAGAAATGAGGCTGTTACCCACCTTCAGAAAACATGCCCATCTTTTTCGAGGTGCAATACCCTCAACAGGCATCAGAAGCTGTGGGAGCTACTGGAAACCCAGTGCAAAAACGTGAGCTACTGTAGGGCTCATCCTGTGGCTTATTCACAGATGGATAAATGCCTTTTTTTTTTTTTTTTAATAGGTGAACTCTGTGTCACTACAAGGCATAATGTCTCACTTTTCATATACTACAGATATCACAGTCCTCCACCCACTCCCCAAGACAACAACTCTCAAAACATTAACTGTTCTGAGCAGCCCAGCTTGCCCATGCTAAACCAAAATTTGATTTCTGTATTCTACCAACACAAAGGTTAAAGGATTCCCCAGAGTTAGCATGCTGAAAGGCAAGGTAAAGTAGCAAAGCACCAGGATGGCTTTTGTGGTTTATAATATGTCAATTTGTACAGTAAATAGGGTCTGTGTTTAACGCTCCCCTGCAGCCATGACTATTAATAATAAAAGCCCTTGAAAGGAACTGAACTTTCATGATAAAGTATTTCTGACAGCTAGCTCCTCAGCACAACAACTGTTGTCCCCAGAGACTCATTCAACATTCATTTGAATCATGGAGAAAGAAGACCAGCTTGGAAGATGTTTTTCTGGAGTGCAGAGGGGCACTTTGATCCTAGCTCAGATAACAACTGCTCTACCTGAGCGGATTTTTGGGTAGATGTATCCTTCAGCCCAGGTAAGCCTCAGGGGAGGTGTCTGGTTGACCTCAAAGCTCAGGCAAGGCACCTGATACCTGAGGGAGGGTCTTTGAATGGGCAAGAGGACCTGGCATCACATTTTATCATTCTGTCAGGCTCGTGTTTCTGGCGAGAGACAGCATACACAGGAAGGGAACTCCTGAAGGGATTCAAGTCGCACCTTCAATTTTTTTTTTCCATTGTAAAATAAAAAGGAGGCAGAAAGCCAAAATACTTTGATTAGATTTTGTCTGTACTATTGTGTTTTCTCACTGCCCTTGGAGAGTACAAAGCACTTCATTTGAAATCCATGACCCCGATTTCCCGAAGCTAGAGCAAGAAGCAAATACCTGATACTTGATAAACGTCTCAGAGGAAAATGAAACAGTTCATATAGTGCCTATAAGAGCTACAATGATGAGCATTATGGATATCCCTACAGTAAATAGACAATGTTCGTTACTGCAAAATGTGCCAAATTCTGTGGTACTTATGCAGACAAAAATTCAAATGATATTAATTGTAGATTTTTCTGGGTATGACCTGATAAAGATTACTGCATTTTCTTTTTATTCTATTAACAGTATCTATGCTCATTCATGTAAGTGAATGTGCAAAATATTTGAGTTTTCTCAACTGCAGAGGAAGTGACAAAACACTGGTTTTTCAAAACTGATTTCACTTCAATAGTTCTTTTTCCCATGCTTGTCTTCATGACACTGAGGCAAATCCAGACTAACCCAGACAGAGATTGCACTTTTTCATGTTATGCTGTAAGGCCATTTGGAAACAGCTTCTTTAAAAACTCTTCCTTCATTTATGAAGATTCTTTAGTTCTTTTTCTCACCAAGGACAATTTATCATTTCCACTCAAAGAACCTGGAGTGGGGAAAGCCTCAAGATATCCCTTGATCTGAAATGTCACATTGTGCCCTTGATGCAATGACTTTTTAAAGTAATACTTCTTTCAGTGATAAAGATACTTGTTGAAGCCAATATTTTGTAAGACAGGAGATCATCTCATTGTGTTGTCTGTCTTCTAAATAACTCCAGAATATTTTCAAAAGAAATGAGAAAAGTGCTGATCATTGACTTTTGGAGATTATTTAAAAGGATAAAAACACTGGTGCCATTGTGGGAAAACAAATGGAACAAGTGCTTAAAAACAAGCTGAAACTTTGGCTCAGTCACAGTCAGTATGGACAGAGGGTTGTCAAAGTTTCACCCAAGATTACCACCAAGTTTTCAGTTTAAGAGCAGTTTTCTTGCTTTGTGGCATCCAGAGCAGAGATTGTGTACAGCCCCATAGTGCTGGGATATGGCAGCTCTCCATGCTATTTTGAGCAGGGTCAGGGAGGAATTATTTCAACTGTTGACTTCACGAAATAAAGACAGTGGAGTATGGAGCATGGATGGGAGCTCTGCACGGGGGTGGCTTTTGGTGTTTCTGAACAAAAATCTGCCTGCAAAGAGAACAGACGTGCACGAAGTCCAGCCCTGCAGCCAGTTTTGAGTGGTTTTAACAGGAGCTTTTCTCGCATAAGGAGTAGGGACAAGCCAGCTGAAGTGCACGCACACGCAAGGCATCCTGTGGCTTCCCACAGGACTGAGATGTGGCAGAGAGGCTGCAAGGTAAAGCAGCCTGGCTTCGGAAAGTTTCACCTGCTGAAAAGAGGCTTTGGAGGGAGGAGATGTTTGAGGGTGAAGGATTTCTGTGGTGGTTTTGTACATAGTTTACACAGCCAACCTTTTAAACTGCTAACAGAGTACAGAGCCTAGCAACATTCACAGTTACTCCGAAGTTAAGGGTTTTGTCCTGTTGAGTCATTACATTATCTGAGTATAAACCAAAGAGTTCTCAGCTCTGAATAATTTAGGTGAAAGAGTTAGCCCTAGGCCAGGTGCTCCACTTTGGGAGATGGTAAGATAAATTATTCAGCAGAGGAGGCAGGTAAAGCAGATGGGAAAGGTCGCCAAAACAAGACACTCAGAGGGCAGCTGTTTTACAGGTCCCCTGCAAAGCACCTTGCTTACTAGGAGGGCTGTGGTAATGAGTCAAGCAGTGGTGTTCAAAATGAACTTTGCCTTGTTAATTCATGCGGTGGTCACGGGGAATACAGGTACTGATGCCTACAAGCAAACACCACTACGTTTAAGCCTGTGCATCACATGCTTTAATGTTAGAGAGTACATTCACAAAGGATTTTGCGCAGAGGTTTCTAAATTATTTTATTTTGAAAATGAACCTCAGTGGAGAAGGGAAAAATACACTTCTTCAAAATATTAACTCAATTTAAACAGTGACATTTTTCAAACAATTTATGCTACCATATCATCCAACTGCATTTTGTCTTTCCACACATGTACAGATTTCTAAATTTTGATTTAACTTGTGCAATTTGGAGTACATTTTTCAAGGCAATTTATAATTCTTCCTACTTCTGTTTGTGGTCACATGTGTCAATTTTTATGGAACCCATCATTTCAACTATGATAAATAAAGTCCTTTGATATTAAAAGTGCTCAAATAGTCCAGTAACTTATGCCAAAGCAATGAAAAGTTCTAAATTATCTTGTAATTTTTACTGACAAGTGAATATTTTACTGGCTTTTACTGTCAGTCAATATTTGATTCTTTTGCTAATGACAATCACTAACTTTACTGATGGCTGGCAATGTAAGAGAAGTGTCATGAATGTATACGAAAGCTGACACTTTTTTTTTTTTAAGGAGGCTAAATAAACAAATGACTACAGTTCTGATTTTCTAAATTACATTCCGATAATAGGGCACCTACTTCATACAAATAAAGACTCTGGTTATGATGGAATAAATTGCCTGTGCAAATGGCAAAGTAGATGTGTGATTGTAAATGTTTGCATACGCAGTTACACGTTTTTTTGAACAGGAGTTTGGTATTTTTCTTTGCCCTGGAGATACTGTCTCACTAGGGATAAGGTTTTACCCCGATGAGAATATCTCTTTTTCTCTCTCTTGCTTCCTTGCCTCAGGAGAGAGTGATGAAGCGGACAAGAGACAAAGTAAAGTAACAATGAAGAGGAGAGAAGGAAGGAGAAAGGAGAGACCCGAGCAGGAAAAAGAGGGAAACAGAAAGATTTGGCTAAAGTAAAGCAATGTGAGGAAAAAATACTGGTATGTCAAACACTGAGGGATCCTGCTTCTTTAATTTCCTCAGCCTAGATACTGGCATCCTAATTAGAAAATGTCACCGAAGTTGTCACATCCCCATTGTCTTTCATTTCACCTCTATTTTCTGTATCTCTTCTTTGTTGCCTCACCCAATATGACTGATCTCTTGGGGGCGGAAGTTATCTGTTGTTGCAATATAGGTTGTCCTAAGAATGATTTATCAATTAAGGAAATATCTAAATCCACTAGAGACATTTTTAAATGTGAAGAAGACTTTTTCAGGTACAGATCATATTTTTGTTGAAGTATTGCATTTATGATATTGCGATAAATTGTGTGAAAATGAATTAGCAGCAAGACACAGGATTGTAGCTTCACTAAAAATCCAGAAAAAACTCTTATGAAAGTGAAACCCATTGTTCGGTCTCAAATATCCGTAATGTTAGCACAGAAGAGCTCAAACTTATCCATATAAACAGTTAATATTTTCTGTTCAACTTTGTTCCAATGTAAAATTTCTTCTCCAATAACACTTCATGTAATTATTTCCCAAAGTACACGAAAAACTACCTCCTTTGACATCCTAAGGAAGTTTCTTTTTTTTGTTTTATAGGAGTTTTAGGAAATAAATTGTTAGATATTTTTGCCATCTACAGGCTCTTCTCTGAGCTGACATTCTCCTTGTACTTATCTGAGATATTATGTAAGACCAAGAATCTCACTTATTTTCCAGTTAGACAAGTGTGTATGTGAACTAAGGATGGCACTCAGTCAATAAATCTTTTCACTTCCCGTGTACTTCCTTTGATCTCCAAGGAGGATTTTGCCATCCTCTTCAAAGAAAACAATATCTGATGTCCATCTTTTCCGATTCACTCTTCGTATCTTTCCTTCTTTGTGACCATCATTGTGGCTTCTTGACTTCTTTCATTTGGTAGCTAACTCAGTTATACTTGACGTATTTACTCCTCTTTCATGTCTCTGTTTTCTTGCCCTTGTTCTCATCTTACCGCTGTTTTAATTAGCCTTCTTTTCTGTCTCTTTCTCCTAAAAATGCAGACGTTTTTGGTCTCCGCTGTCCTCAGAGAGCTGCCCCTCAGTTTTACTTCTTTCCAGCACCCCAACATCTCTTGCTTCCCTTCAGTCCTCAACTGTGTCCCCTGCCGTCGTTAGCAGAGTTCCTGTCTTCTAGTGTCGCCTTGGATCCCCTTTGTTCACTCGTTTGCTGATCTACCTCATTATCAAGAAAACATCTTCCTGAACAAAACTCTGTCTCTTGTACCTTGATTCATTTTTTTGTCTGGTTGTTTTTTTACCACTGTTTGTCATTTGATACTCTTTTCCCAAATGTTATCTTTTACTAACTTAATTATTATCTCTAATCTGCATGTCTGTCTATTCCCTCATACTTTTTCTTCTGAATAAATGTTTGTTACAGAGCAAGAATATCCTGTAAATACTACTTTGAAACTCCTTTCAGATAATGGAATCACCTTGTGATTCTGTCAGCTTAGTCTAGTTGGTGTTTATTTTGAATTCCCATCCTAAAGGAAAAAAAAAATATGTATCTATCTGCATTAGCAATGTGAGTTAGATTATCCAGTAGCTCAAGAAGGGATTGTGGTTTCACCTCATGAAAAGGATTTTCTCTTTTCTTATCAGGCTTTATAATCAGTAAATGAGAAAGATCACAAGTGTCATCTCCCCAGTCCCGGGGCAGTATGAGGCTAAACAAGAAAGCTATTCTGTTAGCAATTGCTTGTTATGTCAATGCAGATAAAGGAGTTTTCATTTAGTTTGTTGAAAAAAAGCATCATCTGCGAAGAAAAAAGTAACACAGCTAACAGTTCTGATTTAGCACGGATTATGGGAGAAATAGGATGTACCAGTAAATAATCACCTAGTTATCAATGAGATAGAAAACCTCTGCTTTTCTGCATTTTCAATGTCTCTTTCAAGATATTAAAATAAATATTAAAAACATTTAAGAAGTGGTGTTAAGACAAACGAAATTAATTTGACTGAGTTATGTGAACAATTCAATGGCTTTGCAGCCAGATGTGGCTTCAATAATATCCATCAACACATGATACTACTTACTTAATGATTGCAATCAGTGTTGTCTGGGTAATTTAAATAGAGAAGAGGTGTCATTTATCCATTTATTTTGAACATTTTTAATACAGATCAGTAAATCAGTTTTTAATATTCAGTCTGCTCATTTATTAGTATTGAGTAAAATTCTTTGCTGTTGAGGTCAATAGAATCAGGATTTCACTCACCAGTTCCCACAAGGTCAGCTGTTACATGCATGCTGAACATCTGGATTGAGCTTGTGGAAGCTTTTCACAGATTATTAGTTATCACTGTAGTACTGTACATACAACTGAGAAAATAATTTGCTTCTTATTTGGTTCACTTTATTGCAAAAAATGCCTTGATAAAACCAGAAAAATTATAAAATATTTTTTAACTAAAATTATTCTAAAGGTTCTATTAAAATTAATAAAACTCAGAAAACAGTAACATTCCTAATTGAAAAGGTTGGTGCATATTGCTTTTCCACTCAACATGTCATCAAATAAGAAACTAACAGTAGTATTCAGTTGAGCTGAATTGTAACTAATAATGTAAATGAGGAAGATGTACTTTAAAATGTGGGAAATCTGACCAGTATCTTGGGAGTTTCTCTGGGAAAGCAGATAAGGAAAGCGGTTCAGGAATGGCCTCACTACGTTACAGGGTGTAGATATTTTCATGGATATAAATTGTCATCTTTAGATTGTTTCACGTAGGCAAATTCCAGTCTGTAGTCAAACTATCTTTAGCATCTGATACAATTTTTACAGAAAAAGTGACTTGTATGTCACCTAGGAGCTGGATCTATTAATCTAGGATGTTTTCAAGAGCTTGAAACTTTTGGCCTTCAGCTGTGAAAGAGAAACTCTTTGTTATCTGATGCATGGCTTGATATCTTTTTTCAAATGATTGGAAACTAAGAGGGGCTGGCTCTTTATATAAGTCATTAAAGTATTTTTTTTTTTACCCTGCTCACATTAAGGTGAGTGAGATTCATACACCTGAGATCAGGTTTAGGCTGGCAAGGGTAAAGTATTTCAGTGGTAAACTGTACAGTGAATCTTTAATAATAAATATCATCATCAGTGCTACGGACCATTTAATGGTTTAGATTCAGGTTTATCCCAATGCACATACTTTTTGTATGTGAGCTTCATCTTAAAGAATACGTTATAAACATATTACATACACAAGGAGTAATTACGGAAAGTCTGAAATTACATGTTGAAATTTGAATCAAGTCCTATTTTATGGAAAGGTTAGTATTCTTTTAAATATATATATATACATATATACATATATTATTTTTTTTCCAGAAATGGAAATACATAAGAGGTTGGATTTATTGCTTATTTTTCCTGGCCTGTTACGAAATATTTCTAATTTGGTAGGTAAGCATTGGAATTAAAATAAATTGATTCTATGAGGACAAGGGAGTACAATTTTTTAAACCCTTCTAGATGAACAGATTTCTTTGGGTGGATCCCTCTGACCAAGTTCTTGAATTATGGTAGGTGGGAGGAGCACCAGACATGTTGCTGAATGAGTTTCGGGAGTGAAAAGCTGGATTCCCAGAGACGTGATCCAAATCACTGTGGTGGACAGCACATTTTGTCCAAACAGGGCACTCCAGGACTTATAATTGCATTTTTCTGCTACCCTGTCTCGTGGCTTTTGACTACAAATAATGTGTGAGACATCTATTAGTCTCTGTGCAGTAATATTAAGGTGAGATTTTTGTAGGCAGGTATAGCAGGCCATTCAAATACAAGGTACATCTGTGTTTACACCATGTTTGTGATGCATATACATTATACACCTCTTCTTTTTTAGTTAGGACTCTCCTCTCGCTTTTGTACCTTCGTGTTCTAAGTTACAACAATGTCAAACTAAATCTTGAGAGCTTTCAAACTCAAGATAAGCACATTCAAGCCAAATGAAAAGAGAGACAGTGATGGAAATGATGAAGAGACACATTTTACAATCTGGAGCAGCAGGGTCACGGAGGAGTTGTATAACAGTGCGTAACTCCTATGTGGTCTATCAAGAAGTGCTGATCTGTGCAATCTGTTATGGCAAAAGACATGGCCACCTCCCTCAGTGCCCCTCAGTTTTGAAGAGGACACAGCCAGGGTGCAGGAAATCTGCTGGTAGACAGTCCATACATGTGTCCAAAGAGACTGCTTGGTCTGTTGCCGCATGAGATTTGTAATGGGCCTTGTGATTAGCTGTTTTCAAGTTGCCTTCCTATACTCAGGAGCTTTCCTTAGTGATAATGTCAGAAGGAAGCTTAAAAATATGGCCTTTCTATCACATGAGGGTTTAAAGACCAGAAGGCTCATGATTTTCAATTCATGATATCAGTCATGAAGCAAGATACAGGCGAATGGAGGGAGAAAACACACGTGATATGTGAAATATTTTCAAAGCATTTTGCTTTGATGGAAAAATACAGTGATACTTTAAATCTACTGAAATAAAAGACGGCAAGTATTTTAGCTTTTGCATATATGAATGTATATTTGGAAGCTGTTATTAATATGCACCTTACTATAATGATTCATACAGATGTTAAGCAGGATTATGAAGCAAATAAAGGCATAACCATTCTCTTAAATCATGGTATACTGATCAAACAGTTCTGTGCAATAACCTAGCTACGCACTTACAACAAGATAAAACATGATTAGTGCACATTACCAGTGTGGTAAAATGAAAATAATCTCAAAGCACACATTACCCAAGCAAAGAGTACTGAACTGAAATAGAGCCAAGTAATAAATTTACACTCATCAAAGAAGTTATTAAAAAATTATTATGAATTTCATCAAATAGCTAATGAATACCTCTATTTGCTGATTCAACAAACCTCCAAATGCTACTTAATTTTAAGCATGTAAATTAATAGTTTTCAACCTAGGGTCTAGAGACAGCTGGAAGTCCACAGTTTCCTCCTAAGAGAACCAACAGAGGTAAGGAAGAAGAGTAAGCCTTATGAATTCAGTATTTTGCTGGTAAACTTACAAGAACAGTATATCAAAAAAGCTAAAGACTGTTAATATAAGTAATACACCTCCTTGTCCATCCAAAAGCTTAAGCATGTGAGATTATGGAATTAATGAACTGTAAGCAAACTGTACATTCATTCAACTTCTCATTATTATGCATATTAATTTTACTGTTACAATAGTTGTTATAATAATTTAAATGTTGGCTCTATAAGTCTCTTTATTGTGTATGTTATACAGAACGAAAGCTGAAAACACTGGAATACTAATAGATTCGATGCTGAGTTGGAGATGATGGAAAATACACTACGGACATTCTGCTCGAGTGATATCGCGACATAGAAGTTAGTGCAAATTCAAGTCTCTATTTTAAGCCTTTAAAATGTTACAGGATACAATTCACTGTGTCCTGTGTCCTTACCATATGTTGTGTCCAACAAGCCATTTGGTTAATATGAAAAGTGATGAACAGACTTAGCAATTTATGTTGAACTCTTTCATAAAGCAGCAACATGTGTGACAGCATAGATGTGACAAGTGCCCATACCTAGAGAAGAAATGTGAAGACCAATTTTGTGACAGCACCATTGTGGATTTGTACCTGGCTAGAGAGGTAGGGCAGGGTTAGGAAAAAAAAATATGAAACACAAGAAAGATTATCTAGTAGACCAGGTATTAACCAGTGCTTGGAAGACCAGAGATAGAACTACATTTGGATAAAATTTCCTAACTGCCTATTGAAAGCAACAGGGATATAAGCACCTAAATACCTTGGTGATAGTCTTTAATCTTTGTGTTTGTTTTAACTCCTCTTGTGTAAAATTGAGATAAATAGTGTCTCTCTGAGAATGTGATCATTTAGCAAGCATAAGGTTTTGAGATATTATGGTAAAGAGTACCTGAAGGAGATGCTTTTCACCAGGTAGAGCCTTCAAACCAGCACAAAGCTTTGGCTGTTGCAGTATTTGTATTTCCCAGCAGTAGTTTTGATGTTTATTCTGCTTCTGTGGGCACTCTGTGGAGGCTGTCTTTGGTGTCAGTGAGTTGGCCCCTCAGTTCAAGAAAGACAGGGAACTGCTTGAGAGAGTCCAGTGCAGAGCCACAAAGATGATGGAGTGGAGCATCTCCCATATGAGGAAAGGCTGAGGGAGCTGGGTCTCTTTAGTTTGGAGGAGACTGAGGGGTGACCTCATTAATGGTCATAAATAGGTAAAGGGTGAGTGTCATGAGGATGGAGCCAGGCTCTTCTCGGTGGCAACCAATGATAGGACAAGGGGCAATGAGTACAAACTGGAACACAGGAGGTTCCACTTAGATATGAGAAGAAGCTTCTTTACAGTGAGGGTGACAGACACTGGAACAGGCTGCCCAGGGAGGTTGTGGAGTCTCCTTCTCTGGAGACATTCAAACCCGCCTGGACACCTTCCTGTGTAACCTCATCTGGGTGTTCCTGCTCCGGCGGGGGATTGGACTGGATGATCTTTCGAGGTCCCTTCCAATCCCTGGCATTCTGTCATTCTGTGACTATGGATTTTTGCTTGTTTTGTTGTGTCATGGAAAACCCTAGTACCTTAGACTGAAACCATTTGGAGTTCAAGATGATAGAAAAGGAATAGGCTTAATAGTCATCCAAAATATGAACCAGATGAACAGCTATTTTCAACAGGAGTTTATTGTAATTTTAATTTTTCCTTGAAGAGCTCTGTTTCTGGAGCACTTTTCCTGATTGCATAGCCAGAAAAGTAAATGCTCACATCTGTTTTCATTGTCCACATTTTTGGCACAGAAATTGATTTTTTTTTTCCCCCCAAAAGGAAAACCCAACTGTGCAAAATTGATTCAGATCTCTATCAGGTACTTTTATAAAACTAATGGTAAGCCACTGTGCTTACGTCTGGGCATATTAGGTTTCCATCTTGATTGTGGTCAAATACTACTGGAATAGAAGATATTTATTAGTATGACCATTATATACAGAGGTGACATATTAATGCAGAACTGGGTCTGTAATCCTGATTTAAAAATTTGCCAAAGGAAGAGGACAACTAGTCTAGAGGATCAGTAGAAAAACTGCCAAACATATGCATAGGAAAAGTGTAAAATGGTGGAACATCAGAATAAAATAAAGTTCTTGGCAGCTTTTAAAGCAGTTGAGAACTTCTCTCTCTGCAGTATTCATGGTGCGCACCTCAGCAGTCTGTAAGGGTTATCTTTAGCATTATCTACCTGACTTAAAGAGACCTCTTGGAGTATTTGCTACGGAGATGTACAGGACCTTGGCTACCTGCACAGTTGATGGAGAGGTTCTCAATTAACTTGAAATACCAATTGAGACACTGATATTGAAAGTGCACTTTTCTTATGTCACTGGTGAGTTCTGACACAGCAAGTAGAAATCCTCTCCTGTGACTGCATGGGGAGCAAGGGTCCAGCAGACAGCACACTCACTCACGCTCTTGACTTTAGGTGTCAACACTCACACGATGAAAGCATCCCCAAACACCACCCCTGTCTGCGTGGTTGTCTTCCTCAGCATGTGAAAGGTGGGGAAGGGCTGTTTGTTCCCATGTTGCATGAAGAATGTAGGTGGGCTGAGTCTCTTAAGTTCACAGCTGATGTCTTTGAAAGAGCAGGAATGGTACCCCAACCTAAGTTTCCCATAATGTACAGAACTGGCTGGTCTTTACTGTGTTTTTCCTCACAGTGAATGAGGCTGGTATCTTCAGCTGTCCCCTGGCAGGACAGGAGGTGATTGCTTTGCAGACAGTAACACTGTGTTGGTATTTCTAGGGTGACACTGATGATTATCCACTCAGTCTGTCTTGGTCCCCTGCCCCAAACCATGCCATCAGGCAGTTGTGAAGCTCACAGTCATCTTGACTGGTTTCTATTTTGGATGTATGTTACTTAGGTTTCTTCATAATGCCTGAAGCAAATTCCTGTCAAACTAAATTACATACGATCACATAAATGCAGATTATGAGTTGTCTACATACTCATTATGGAGCTGTTAATATTGAGGTTGGTCTAGAAAAGCTCAGATCTGAACCGCTTAGCTTGGCTGTATCTTCAATTAATTTAGAAGGATGTCTAATTATTAATCCCTACAGAGACAATGAAATGTCTGCATCCAGGACTGTGGATCTTTGCTTCAATGATAAATTAAGTTTTCAGAACAGGGAAACATTTTGTAAAGGTAGAAGAGAGAGCTGACAAAGGAATTTCCAATTGTCTCAGGGACATAGAAACAGAGACACTCTGTTCTGTAAAAGCAATGAGGGACTGTGTTATGGTACTGTTCTAAAAATCACACAGCAACGCCTGAATTCAGAACCTCTTCTTATTCTAAGACTTGGAGGCTCAGGCCAAACACTGCCAGGACTAGTCAGTGACGGCATGGTACAGTAAGCTCTACTCACACATATAGTCCACTGCAGGCACAATCCCATGAGGCAGGGAAAACCTCCAAGAAGTATTCAGCAGCTTCAACCCTTTTAAAGCCCCTGGGAATGGAGGTTACTCCACATGTTGGTAATGCTGACTCTAAAGTGCATTTAAGGTGTGCACCTAGCAGGCTTAGAGGCTGGGTTTTTAAACTCTCAGAACTCAGTCAAATAAGACCAGTTTCCTTCACAGCAAGACTAAACGCTACTTCCTCAGTTAAGATTATTTCCACACTAAGATGGCATACATCTGTTCTATGTTGGCTGCAGAGTTCTTGTAAGAACTAAGGTCAAAATCTGTTTTTATAATTTGGAAACTGTCCTTTTGTCATTCACTCAGCAGTGCCTGAAATCTTCGTGTTTGAATTTTCACAACAATAATAATAGTATTGCTTTTGAATGAGAACTCAGCATAGTAATTATCAGCCCAGACAAAATGAATGTTTCAAAAAAAGATCACCATCTGAACCTAAGATTTTATAATGCAAGATGCTTTGTAATCTGATTGAGAAGAAATCCTCACTTTCTAATAAAATAAAGTAACTGGAGGTAGAGTGAAATTAATAGTCAGCAGCAATAACAATACTCCTTGTAATTAAATATTTCTCATTTCAAGAACGCCTATTCACAAAACGCTTAAATAGCTCATCAGTTTGGCCAGTTTCCCTTGGTTGTGGGGAAAGGAACGCATTGAGCCAAGCGGACATCCCCATTGTACATCTACTTCAGGGAGATAGTTTGTCTCCAAGCTTTTGCAATTCGACTGTCTCATTCTATAAAGTGCAAGGAAATCAGCCATATATGGTACAGGTTTTTGTTAAATAAAGTCACTTGGAGGCTCAGGTTTTCCTTAGGTCAAAGGGCGAAACATTCCGCGGAAGAGGTCAACTGATGTGGAGACCAGGGTTATGGGAGACGCTTCCTAACTGATTAGCAAGCAAATTGCTCTGAGGGATGTCAATCATGTTTTGCTTCTTTTGATATGAGCGCATGTTTATTTTTAGTCTCTTTAGGCCTTGCTAGTACTAGGCAGCAAGGCCAATGTGCAGCAGGGCAGAGCTCTCAGCTGCCATGGGGTCAGCTGGAAATTGTGAGAACTCAGCACTTCTCATGATTAATCTCTAGACCAGGACAGGATGACGGCCATCCTGAAAAACGATGCCAGAAAATAAGATGGCACCTGACTTTCCAAGAAAATGCTTCTGTAAATGTCTTAGTATTTAATAAAGTGTGTCTGATGTGCTCAGCTGCACACACAGACACACATATATACATATGCTTTTTCTAGACTTGAGTCTGTCCTTACCAAAAATAAAATACCTTAATTGATGGCCGTGGCGTTACTCCTGGTTTCTAGAAGTGTTAAATGAGGTTCTCTATAGAGGTTCATAAAATGCTTTTTAATATATATATCGTATAAAAACCATGTAATTATCTATATTGATATAACGTCTCTCTTTCCCTTTTATGATAAACGAACCAAAATTCTAACTCCTTATATCCTTTATTGTTTTACTTTATAAATCTAAAGAAAAAATGGCTCACAGCAGTCTACAAACAAACTGCATCTGTTTAATATTAAAGTGCAAAAAATAATAATAAAACCATTACTTTCAGAATATCCAAATAACCTGAGGAAAAATAGCATCCATCTGGCCCTTGGTTTAACTGTTTTTTACATCAGTTGGATGTTTCTGGGATTACAAGATTCAACACTTATCTTTAAGTAGAGTGAGTTTCTAAAGATGTAGCATCCAGAAACTTGTCAGTAATCTGTCTGCTTAGAAGTACAATATTGTGTTACCAGATCTGCTGAGCAAATGTACAATAAAGTTAATCCTTTGGTTCTGGAAAAACTGTAGGTATTGCAATGGCAGATGTGCTGAAACAGAAGTGTTTACGTTTGTTAGGGCTTGTGAAGCAGCAACTCTGCCAGCTCACAAGTATTTGAATTTCCTGCAAACATTTAGCTAAGGGCTATCATGGGGAGCGAAAAGAGCTCAGAAGGAGCAGACTGGCAAACCTCTTCTGGTGAATTGGCTGGCATGTGCCTGCATTTTCTCATGGAACTTGTTCTCTGTGAAGGTAGTCATTATGGCACTGAAGTGCTTCTGGTGTATGGGGCACAGTATTACCAAGACCAATACCCTGTTATATTTAATGTTCTCCACTTCTTACTATGCCATATGGAAAGCACAAAAAATGTTAGATTAAGGGTTTTGTGCTGACCAGAACTGAAACAGAAATGAGTCATAGGCAGATCAGTCCCTGCCTACAAAATCCTTGCAGGAAGGTCTTTGCTTCCGTGCCCGGTCACAGTTGACTTCGGGACTTTGAGTTGCAATTAATTCTGCCCAGGCCCCAGCAAACCCTTCTTTCTGTCTCCTCTCAGGCCCAGCTGACTGCTGCCTGCCCTTTACCAGCATCTCTGTGGGAGATGCTGACTCCCAGCTCTGTGATATATCTACCTTTCCCAACTGAAGGCACAGCTTCCCCTTCTAGCAAGAGGGAGTTTTTCAATGGTCACTTTTCAGTTTCTAGTTATATTAGCTGGGTTATATCAGAGATGGTGGTGGAATAGGTCACAGTAGCACTTAGAAGAGTTTGTGCTGGGGACTTCAGCACATGGTGTTGGAGACTGTCCCTTACGTAGGCATTTTGGAGGAGGATAATGAGGTTACTTGATGTTACCAGAAAGCTGCTTCCAGGAAGTGATGGTTGGAACAGAACATAAATGGAATTGATAAGCAAGTGGCAGCGGGTCGGGGGGGAGCTCACTGCATGGGTGGATTGCAAGAAGGAGCTCATGTTTAGGAGCTGAGCAAGGTGCAGTTGGTGGATGAAATTAGTTTATGAGCATCTTTGAAAGTAAAGGCAAACTCTTGTGTTGGCTGATAAAAAAGGGAAATGCAGCTGAAGGACATTTAAGAAAGGTGATGTGGTCAAGGCAATTGGCTAAGAAGATGTTTCTTGCAGCAGCATGATGGACAGATGGGTGGGTGGATGGATGGATCTCTAGTCAAAACGGCACTCATCAAAACAAGAAAAACAGACATTTCAGCATTTTCCACACAATATGTGTACAGGAGCCTGAGCTTTGTGGAATGGGAGAGAATTGGTAAAGTTTAAACCGAGCGGAAGCATGAGGACCTAATGAAAGGCCCAGGACAGAAACTACATCCAACTCGTAAGCGTGGGTGACAAGTAGGAAGAAGATTTTGTCATGGTTGCTAGTACCATAGCAGATTTCCAAAATAGGCTTTAATGCTCTTAGTTACCATGCCTAGTATTTCCCATGCTAGGTGACAGCTAGTTGTTCATTGCAAAGACAAATGGAGGTAGTTTGGAACAGAATTATGACAGTGATGTGTCTGTGAAATGTTACATTTTCAGGTCGTGTAAAGAGACACAAGAAAAGAATCATAGCAGAACTTTATGGGTCTACTAGAGGGGCAAAAGGCAGATGAAGAAAATCCCTCACAGACTCACAGAGGCTGAGGAGGATAAACCATCAGGTTGATCTCACTCAAGCAGCAGATATCTGGCAAAACAGAAAGGAAAGGGATTAGGTGTTGGTTCTAAAATCTGACCAACAAGAACCTGTAAGAGATTTTGCAAGATCAACTTTGGTTGAAAGTACAAAAGACAGAATCCAAAATCCTGAAGTAAAAATAAAACAGAATACTAATATAAACTCCAGGAAGTGACTTAGATTTTGTGTTCACTATTTGCATAGAAGGGATCTCCTAGATTACCAGGTTCATTCCTCTGCTGTTGTAAGCAACTCTATGTATCTCATAGTCTATATACTTCTTAAACTTCACATGAAAATTCTATTTTTCTCTTCCTAGTTTTAGTGGAAAAGTGTTTCAGAACTTCAGTCTCCTGATAATCAGAATCTTTAATTTGTGGGCTGAATTTATTCATTGCTCATTAGTAATCATTTGTCCTTGTGTCATCATTGTCCATTTGCTTAAGTATCTTTTCTCTCGCTTTAGTGCCTAACCTGAATGTATTTATAGAGAGCAATTATATCCGCTCTCAGCATGAATGAGCTTAGAGATGAAAGGGAGAAGGAAGCAAACATGTTGCTTCGGCCTGGACCAGCTGGAATCTCTTTGTTCAGACTCATGTAAAATGTTTTGCAGCAGCTGAATCTGGAAGCAGCATTTGTGCAGCTCATAGCAATATGATACAGATCCAGCCACCTCACAGCCAGATGAGATGGAAATGGACGTATCAAGCCACGGTTGACAGCCGAACATCCATGGGTACCGTGGAATTGAGAACACTAAAACTGCAGTTCAACTTAGCTGGAGAATAACAATCTTCATTGGATTGTGATAAACTTCCATGGTAAGCACTGTAAACATTTCCCACCATTATCATTTGTATTTTTCCTAGTGTTGGGAGTTAAGTATTGATCTGTATTAGATTATCCCTAGCTGTGTGGCTAATTTTGCACCACTCTACATGGTGGTGTCTGCATGCTGTAGACTCTGGAGTCAGCAATTCCTTCTGTTCTTCCCTGGAGTTGTGGTAAGGCCATCTCCCAGAGCTCTTCACACTCAACATAATTGGAGAAGAGCAGGAGGTGCCCATCATATTTCTTAGACCTTGTTTATAGACTTCTAATTGAAAAACAGATTCAATAATTCTGTCATAACACTCTCCACCATGGCATGTATTCAGATAAGTGGTTTGAAATAGAAAGACAATTGCAATAAACTAATCTTTTGCTTCATGTCATCTTACTGCCAGAAGCAGCAAGCATAGATGAACAACTATATGAAGTGTTGGATGCTTTAAACATGTGATTCCTTTGGGTATAAACCTTAATTACTTGAGAGCAGTTCATTGTGAATCAGGTTTTTTAAAAGATTTTAATTTTCATACATAAAGAGCTTTTAGAGCTAAAAATGTTTATTCCTCTCATATATGTGTTTGCACTTGCCATCATTCGTGCTGCAAAGTATGGGGTTTTTCTGGTCAAAATATTCTTGGGAATCCATGGACTGCAAAATGGAAAATTAAGGACCTTTAATTCTGAAGAACATGCATCATGTAAACAAAAATAAAGAAACAGAATAAGACACTGGTCCTTGTACCTGCAATCAATTAGTTACTCAGTGGAATGATGTATCTCATCAGCCCTTTTGTTTCGGCAATTGGTGTTTTAGCTTGGATTAAAGCTAAATCCAGCCCTCTCCTTGTAACTGACCTTTGTGCATCCTCATGTAAGGGCAGAATTTGTACAAATTTGAGCTCTTCTCGCAGTTCAGTACAAACCATGCTGTCTTTCCTGAGGGAGGCAGAGATACAAGAGTATTGCAGGTCAGGGTTGTGGTGCATTGACAGAGCTACATAAGGAAGCTTGTACAATACCTGATTTAAGTGTAAGATTCTTACAGGATTTTCAGAGAGGCTGAAAAACAGAGTGGTTGTCCACGGTGCTTCTCAAAGGAGCTCTGCATTAAGATTCTGGAGACAGGTCTGAGTTCACCTTGTTCTTTGCCCCTTGCTTGCCTGATCACGGGAGGGAAGGCCACATGGCATTCAAGAAAGGGACTGCACATTGCAGTAACTAATCAAAAATCAATTTTGGCAGCCTACTCAGTGAAAAGGAATGAAAAAGCAGAGGTGGCAGGAGGGGTTTTTTAAGGCTTTCAGGAAGGGTGGTGGTTTTCTCCTGTAATTCAAAGAAACAGCAGCAAAACAAAAAGAGAACTAAAACAACAAGGACAAATACAGTGTGTGGAAAAAGCCTGTTGGATACTTGTCTTTGCACAACAACTCTCTTCGTCAAGAAAACAGCTTAAATGCAGTAAGTTGTGCAATAGTGCTCCAGTTTGCTGGCAGCGCCCTCATCTGTCTTCTCAAAATATTTGTCACTGCTCCAGGTGTAAATTTAAAAAGAAATGCAATAATCAGCAGGCTGAAAACAGAAAAATGTCTCCCACATGGTTGTGCTACTAGGGTGACGCCGTCTGCTCTGTGCCTGCTTCGCGCACACAGACCCCCAGGAGAAGGTGACCTCTTCTGCATGGACGAGCCCAGGGCAGGAATGGTGACCAGGCTTTAAGGACGCACTCCTGGGTTTTGGAAGCGTGTGCTATGTCAAAGCTGCCCATACCTCCCACAGGGAAAAAGAAATCAACCACATGGAAGCATTTTCCTGAGTCAGATTTGACCCAGACCAGCAGCTGGACCAAACAGCTAAATATATATCACTGTAGGAAATTTTAAAACACTTTGAAATGAAAAACTAAAATGTTTATTTTCAGGCTACTCCAGGGTGTTTAGGAAGGGACAAAGCAGACACAAAATTGCAACTTAGTATCTTTTAAGCAAGAAAGGTTTTGTGGGTTATGTTTGTTTTTTAAAAACCCAAACATTGAAAAACGCTTACTCGAACTGTAGGAACCAACATCAACTCCAGCTTCACTACCTAAGACCTTTCTTTTCAACAAACCCCTTCTGCCATGAGAAGGCTCACCAGGCTGATTCTATTGTTCTAAGAAGCAGGAAATGCCCAACATATCCAAGAAAAGAGCTCCAAATCCAGAAAGGAAGAAGGTAAAACCTCCGTGAGGTGCCTGGGCACTTCTTTAGTGTTACTGACTGTGTGTAGAACATCCCCAACTCTATATTGATGATCAGCAGTGTCAAACACTCCAACTGATGCGAAGCTTCACCTCTTTGAGACCTGCCATCGTTTGACTGGTCCTAGCTAGGTGCTGGTATCTAGAAGTCACGGTCCAGATCAGGTTCTGCTGTGCTAGACACTGCATAAAGCTATCATGGAAAGATCAGTGCCACATTGCAGCAACGCCACATTGTTGTGGGATTTTTTGGTTTTTAATTGGAAAAGAAACCCTGCAGATATCCGATGCTCTAGGCGTATGTAAAAGGACATTTAAAAATACAATAGGCATTCAAATGGGAACATTATTAATTAAAAGCCTCCATGTACTGTACAAATGGAACGTTCTTCTCTCTACCTACTCAAGTCATTCATTCAGAAAAATCCTGGGAAAATGGTTAGGCTTTGCAATGTGCCCCATAGGTCAATGTATTCAGGCTCCAACAGACCAAGTGGGAGGAGTGAGTTCCAGAACAGGGAAATCTTCATTGCGAACTCCCTCTCAAAAGCAGTGCATTCAGAAATGTGCACAGCATGCTCACAGAAAAATGGCTCTAGCCCTTTGCCCAGCTCAAGTTTTAAATGGGTCCTTTAATATATGTATATCCAACCAAGGAAGAGATGCTGACCTGTGCTCCTGTGTGAAGCACAGCAGTGGGAAGGACTTTGAAGCCCTGTAGGGTTTTTAGACCCACAGCTTAGCTGCCTTTTTTTTTTTTTTTCTACTGTATATATCCTCATGGTATAGGTTTATACCACAACAACCCCTTTTTTCTATGCTCAGCTACCCCATGTCCGCTTTATTTAATAGCAGTGGCATCCTTGAGAGTTAAACTGTCCCTGGGCAGCTCATGGAGTGTATGTTACAAAACGTACCCATGAGAGCTGGTCTCACAACTATTTACTTTTCCTGCAGTCCCATATCAGAAGTCTTCTTTTATTATAGAGATGGATCAAAGTCTGAAATGCAGAACTCAGAGCCAAACTTCCCTTATGCTTTAAAGTTTGGTGTTGAATTTCAGATCCATTCCCTAAATCAGACTGGCTTTCAGTGTTCAGATCAGAACAATCCCTATCTTATTTGCCTGCTGACGGCGAAACAGTAGGAAGATTGTCAATACCTTGCTCAGGCCCTAATTAAAAATCCAAACTAAAATTTAATATTTCAAACACTATTTAAAATATATTAAGATAGTCAGCCTGTTGCTGTTGCTCATTACTCTGTCGAAACCTAATATTAGTAACAGCATGTACAGAGGACCTGGAGCATGAATTAATAATGAGGTGCTTGTGCTGGAAAACATGCAAGAGCCTGGTTCCCCGAGTTGGCAGACATCCAGCAGAGACTAGTTTGCTCTTCTTTACACAGTGATCACATCATCTGCTCAACAAAATCATTGGGAAGGAAAGTATTCCTGATGAGTTTACTTCCTCTGATGACCGTTTTCCAAAAACAATGAAGACAAGCCATCGGAAATGAAGGGGGCCACATCAGGGTAAAAAAAGATAATAATAAAAAAAATCTTTAAACCGGTGGCATTGTGCTATCGATCAAATGGTAGTAGTGCTGGTATCTGAGTATGGTCCTCAAACGGGTGAGGACTCCCCATGCCCTCAGCTTACCCTGACCTTCTACACGAAGTCTCTTCTTGAGGGTTTTGAGGTGAGGTTTTCATCAACTCTTTCTCCTTTTCTCATTGCACTGACGGAAAACAAATCTGAACAGGAATATAAAGAAAGAGCATGTGGCTTGTTAATGCTCTTGGCCTGGAGCTAAGGTATTAGTGGTGTTTGCAGGTTTTCTGTAGATATGAGCAAGGACTTGGCAAATCAGGAAAGATGTGCAAGTTGGAAAATATATGCATAATTTGTAATATGCAATACATATATGTTTATGTATAATGTGTATGTGTCTATAATATGTGCATGCAAGAATACATAATAGCTGTGTAAGCTATATTTTTCATACGAGTAATAATACTACAGCTAGATCCATGATGTAGTATAGAGATTAGGTATATTTATTTATATATACAGGCACACTCTCTTCTTTCGCATGCTTTGCAGGAAGCTGGCTGTCACCTGTCCTCCTGGTGCCCCGTGCTGGCCTCCTCTGCCCATGCACGCTTTTCTCCCAAAGGTCAGCCCAGCTACCTTTGTGTATGGAGAAATGCCTTGAACATTTGTAGAAAACAAATAATAGTTATTGAAGCTGTTTGTGCTCTGAAACTTCAGCTGTGCCCTCGTCTTACACACCTTTTTCCTTTACTGTTACCCACAGCGCAGGGTTCAGTTCTGTAGCTACTGCCTTGTTCTCACCCTGTAAATTAAAAGGTGTGAAGGAGAAGGAAATTTTCTTGAGTAAATGAGAGAAATTATTACATAATTTTGTGTAATTTTTGATGCAGGAAACAATTTTCTCGGTGCACCTGTTGAGGGGAGAAACAAGGCTGCTTCAACCATCAATCTGTGGGACCTCAGAGCTCAGGCTGAAAGCAAAGGTGAAACGAAATACGAAAATTGCAGTGCAGCAGAAGAGGAGTCAGCTATCTGAGGGCCTCTGCTGAAATCCCATCTTTCGGGTAGGGTTTCTTGTGCATTTTCGTGTTTTGGTCACCTGACGGTAGCTCTCTGGCCTAATTGGTTTCCTAGTTAACAGACTAAGTAATGATGTAACCAGAGTGTGTGGGAACCAGACCTGTGTGACAGATACAAATTTTCCCAGCCACACTAATTTTGCCTGCTTACCTGGTTCTGCTGCTGGTTATCTGGAAACTTGAACTACTTAAGGGTTATAATGAGCTTAGCAAAGGTTGAGACACAGCTTAGTCATTTAACATAAAATCATCCCGAGACGTAAAATACATTAACTTGTGAAGTCCAATTATTTTTGTTACTAAACAACACTATATTTTAATAGATATGTCTGTGTCTACAGCTTTTATTTACTCTTTCTGTGGTTGCCTGAAGTGCGAATTAGTTGTTTGTAGCCTAAAGAAGCAAATCGACTCTGTTCAGCTACAAGTGTGTCTCAATAACCATTTTCTGCTCTTCACTGCCCACCATCCCCAAGTGCTCTCACAGCATTTCTCGTTTGTGCTGGTGATTTTTTGTAGCTGAATGTCGTTGCTATTGCTTGTATGACAATAAAAGGATTTCAGAGAGGCTCCAGCTAAAATCAGGGTCCTGTTGAACAGGGCAGTGTATAAACCTATAATAAGAAACAGTCTTCTAAATGCAAAGTGGTTTCATCCTAAGTGCCTCAGACAGAGGTGGCTTGGTGGAGAGGAAAGCTTTGCAGCCTCAGAGCTGAGCCCTTAAGACAGGACTTTTAAGAATAATCAGCCTGAGAAACAGCCTCATGTAACATAATCAAAGTAATTTGGGAAGGGAGGTGAGAGGGAAAAGGAACACCTGGCATGGAGGAGGCCTGACCAGCTTCCTTCTCTGTGTGGTGGACAAAGAATGAAGGGCTCAAAACTTCCCTCTACTGTGACATAAAATGCTAGTAACTACATACTGAGGAAAGCTGATATTGGGAGCTGATTGAGCTGGGGATGTGCCTGGCACTTGGCATTTTTGAGGTCCTCAGGCACTCCCGTTTGCCCATGCAGAAAGGGCCACATCTCTGCACAGCAGCTAAATGTTTTCTAATGGGTCAGAGCATCCAAGTTGCTGCTGGATGGGTTGCGGAGCCTGGAGCAAACTTCACCATGACCCCATTGGTTAGTGTTCTGCAGCAAAACACAGCTGGTACAGCCTGTGTCTGATACCCTTTAACAGGCAGGAGAATAGTTTTCTGTTTGTTTGCATGCAGCTAGCTGTTTTTTCGCTTTGCACTCACAACATATCTAATAAATGGAAGAAACTGAGTGCAGAAGCAAGAAGCTGTACCCCTAAGGTGATGTGAAGCTGTTTCATGTTTTCCTTCAAAATAGGACTCTTAAATGTGATGACAGAAATAATGAAAGTAACAAGGCTTTGCATACGCTTGATGTGGTTAATCTAGTCAGTAAACGTGATGTTAAAAAAAGGACACCCCACGGTGTTTCTGTGCTTTTCTGTTTGAAGTTTATACGATGCCTAATGCGTATGCAATGGATCTGGGGCCTGACATCTATTTAAACTCTTTGGGAGCAATATCAAACATTAATGGGGATTAGTGTTAGAACTGGTGTAAACATAGCAAACAATCTGCTGTAAGTGTATGCTCACATTTCCATATGTTATGTAGGTAAGCAGAGCCACTGAAGGGGAAAGAAACCCAGCGAGGTAGTTCTCAGCTAACTACTTCTAGGGTTGGTAGAGACACACACTAGTAGGGCACAACTATCTCATGATATCAGTATCTGCGTACTCATAAAATTCTCTATCTAGAGCTGCAATCTAGTTTTGTGAAAGGCAAGAAAGATTTAAGGATATGCAATTCCATTGTGCAAAACCACTAAAAAACAGATAAAAATGATTTAGTACTTCCAGGTGCACTGTAATTCTTGGCAGAAAAAGCTAATTCCAGGTGTGTAACTTCAAAAAAAAAAGTCCAACAAAAATCCAGCCCTGTTGTCAAACTTGGATAAAACAATCAAGTTAGAAAAACAGAAGCTAAACTAGAAACAAAGTCCAAAGTACAACTGTGGAAAGACAGCTTCTCCATTGAAGAAATTATTACATATAACTGAATCTCTCTATTACTTAAGTAAACATAGCTTTTTCTGGGCAATATTTCAAAAGAGATAAAGCTTTGGCATGCATGAGCATATAGAAAGATGACATATTCGCAGTGGGAGGTATGAGGTGGGGCTTCCAGTAGTGCCAAAATTTATCTCACACATACATGCTTAGATCCAAAGCTGCTGAAGCAAAGAGCAAATCTTTCCACTGTCTTCAACTGCCTTTGTATTCAGTGTTCACTCATGCTAGGAGAAAGGGGAAAAATACATTCGTTTCCTTATTTGCAGCCAAATCATTTACATGTTTTTCCTTCTTTTAAACCTGAGAAATTCTTGTCATTGACTTCCTCAGGGGTAGGTCCTTAATCAACAGATCAAATTATAAGCTGTACCACAAAATGGAAAATACTATTATACCAGCTAAAGTTATTTGCTTCAGCAACACATGTGGTATGGGATATTATTATTCCATAATAGAATACACATTGATTCATTTGACACATTTTTTTTAAGAGCTTTTATTTATATTATGTGTTTATGGACAAATATGCATTGAATGCTTTATAACTCCTATTATGGTTTGGTTTTATTTCCACATGTTCAGATGAAATGACCATTACTGCAACTAGAAACCTGCAGCATTAATAGAAGTTCTTATAGTTGGTGCCAGTTTTATATCCTGCAGGGCAGTTGCCACTATATTAATACCCTACAGGTAAAGTTAATTATATATTTTTTAAAAACAACATATTTTGCAGGCTCTATGCAATCTGATATAGTGTCATGCTTAGTACATGTCAGTTTTGCATCTGAATTAAAAGAGNCAGTTGCCACTATATTAATACCCTACAGGTAAAGTTAATTATATATTTTTTTAAAAACAACGTATTTTGCAGGCTCTATGCAATTTGATATAGTGTCACGCTTAGTACATGTTAGTTTTACATCGGGATTAAAAGACCCAGGGAATTGTACCAGATGAGATCTCCAAGTAAATAGGTTTTGCGGACATCCATGGCCACACAGAAGGAAAATGGACACGGCAACCTTGTCTCCAAAATGTAATTGTGAAAACTCTTTTGGAGTCTGAATACTAGCCATGAAAGAGACAGATTAGTTGGGAAAGTCTGGTTTTCCCTAAAGGCTGGGCCTTCTGCTGCCGTGCTCAGTGGCTGGGTGTGCAGCAGTGCATTTGGTTCAATTTGCTTCTGTGAACCCAAGTTGTTTCCCGTGCTATAACCTCGATTTAACAAAGCGGGGTTTGAGAAACCCAGTCCTTTCTCAGTCACACGATTGCTCCCTGACTTTCAGGACTGCTGTCACCTACGGGAGCCTGTGACAACTCATGGGCACATCGGTGATACAACAATAACACAGGTGAATACGCAAACCTTCTTGCCCTTGCCTTGAGACTGCTGGGCTAGGCGGCTGTTTCTTATTGCAGAGGAGCAACAAGGTATGACTCTGTGCACAGGGAGAAGCAATTAACAGCCCAGCTGTGATTGCACAGGCCTTTCTATGGCCTCTCTCTTTTTCCCACACATGCTACGCGCACGCTGGGGAGAGGAAGGGGCTTTTCATTTCCTTTCTCTGCTCGCTGCTGTGATTGCACTAAGTCGGCACAGAGATCCTTATCTCAAAGTAGAAAGTGAAATCTCCAGTTTTGTCACTGTTTGAGTGCTGTGTAATATCTAGGGAGTTCAGCAAGCGCTGATTTTACTTTCATGGCATCACTGTAAATTAGAAGTGTTTGTTCTGCCCAGACCACAGCATTAGGGCAGACAGGGTCCCAGTGGAGTGAAGGAATATCAAACCCTGCATGAAGTGGTACTGCTTTGGTTTTGAGACATTGTGATAAATCTGCTTTCCACTGAAAATCATTGAAGAGACATTTTAATTTTTACCTATCATTTCAGACTCTCCAGACTATTAAGGTTGCATAAATATTAAAGGTTTGTTATTTACATTAGAATCATTATCTTTATAGATATCAGTGCTTGTTAAATGATTCATAATGCATAATTCATTCAACCAGTTCTGCCCATTCCTCTGTCTGTTATTCACCTGCAAACAGACTTTGATTTTTACAAATTTGTTCATTATTCAAATCATTCCAGGCTCTCTTCACAAGCATATTTGAGTGGTCTCCTTTGCTCAAAGCCTATGGTCTCCTATCATATTTTTATCAATTTGCTTCTGTTGTTCCTTGCAGAGTGTAACTGAACATTTAATAACAGACCTGAAACTCCCCCTGATTTTAATCAAGATTTACAGGATATCTGTGGGGATTCACACAATGCTTCTGAGGCTGCCATGCAGCCACTTACAAGGTATGCTCTCTGGTTGTTCATCTAGCAAGCTCTGCCTTTTATTCCCACTTGCTGGAAACACAATAATTAATAAAGTTCTGCAGCATGTGGCCAGGTTGTAAAGTCTGGGAAACTGACTTTGGTGTTTACATACAAAGCAAGCGTGGAGAAATTTAGGTTTCCCTACACCACAGCAAAACATGGTTCCATGAGAGAGCATCGGAGTGGATTTCAGAGATTTGGTTCGGATCTCCAGCCAGCCATCTCCATGCGGGGCTCCTTCCCCCTGCGCCTCAGTTTTCTCTTCTGTAAATTGATAGCAGTGTTGCTTGCGGAAGATCTTGCTCTGCAGAGACCACAAAGAGTCAAAAATGCTCCTGCACTCTAACTTTAGGCATAGATTATGTTGCTTCCCCTGAGCTACCTGAAAAGAGAGTTGTGAGAAGATTCTCCATTGGTTTCTGGCCATGGGGCTGTTGTTCTAAAGCATCTCCAGGCTGATCCCTCACTGCCTGGGAGCCAGGAGAGATTCACCATCCCATAGCTTGGTAATGCACCTGAAAAACACTGCTAGGCTTCTATAAAGAGAAAATAGTGCAGAAAATAAGGTGTAGTGTGTTTGTCTCTGATCTAAACACTTTGATCTTTAAGATAAGAATAGGGAAAAAGTTCTTTTTGTTTTCAATTCAGTTCATCACTATTCATCATTAGTTTATTTTGGATGCACTTCTGAGAAGTTGCTACCTGCACAACGGGAAAAAAGAATTCAAAACAATGTAGAAAAATTGAAATTGGTAGTAAGGAACTAATTTGTTATCTGAGTCTACAAATAAAGGATTGTAACACACCACAATAATGAAAATTGGTTAAAATGTTTGAAGAAAAAATTCCTTATAGATTTTTCGAAAAAACAAAAGTACACAGTGCAAGTTTTACCCTTTTTATAATCTCATATAATCTCTTATAATTTGTTTAAATTCAGTTTAAAACACAATTTTTGGTGTAGTTAGCAAAAATGCTTTTAAAATTTTCCTGGTGATTGCTCTCTCCGTTATAGACTTGTCTCAATGTATTTTATTTGTTTTCTTCCCACTAGAGGTAAAGAGAGGTGATTTTTATAAACATTGCAACCTTAGAAACCGAAAAAAAAATGTAAAATTAGCATCAGAATCTTCTTTTCTAGATTTTCAGCTAGAAAAATATGACAAATGGCCTTGAATGAAATTTTCCTCTTAATTTCAACTGTTTCATTCTACAACTAGGCTCTTATAAAATACGATTTTCTGATTAAGAGTGACAGTGATTCGGCTATTTAACACAGACACAGTCCCTAACTGTCCTTGATGCTTACTAACCACAATGTTCACTCTGAGCAGCAAAAAATAAGGTTGACTTCTACATCAGGAGGTTTACTTTTACATTGTTCCCAAGGAGGAATGAGGTAAGCCCTAGCATTCCTGCAATGTTTTTGGATTGAATACATGAAGGTAGAGAACATTTGCTTAAATCCCTCAGTGTTTCTCAGGCCACATCCGCACCCAGGCTCACGCCAGCTAAAATGTTCGGGCATGCCCGGTGTAGCACCTTGGGTTGGCGTGTTATGGAGATAAGGAGTAGCTCAGGCTTTTCTTCTGGAGGTCAGAACTCAAACTCCACCCAGGCACTGGGGTGGCTTTGGAGGAGCGGCAGCAGTTCCATGCGTTTCAGGGCCTGGCATTGCAGTTCTGATCCAAGCTTAGACCTGCCAGAATCTCAGTCTGCAGAAAATCGATGATTTTCTTCATACCTGACTCAAACTCAACTGATAACGAGTTACGAAGAGAAACAGAGTCCACAGAATATAACAATCTCTTAAACTCGTCTCCTGATGAGTGATGGAAGCATCAAAAGTGAGAAAGTACAGTACTGCTGATTTTCACTAGTCCTCTTTGATCTTTCTTCCTTCTTCTCTCGCTTATACCATGAGTCATCCAACATCCGATACTTGGGGACACCACGTGTTATTTTGTCCCTCAGTCACTATGGTCCCTTCCTAGTGCAATGTGTTCACACAAGCCCTGTGATTGCAGCGGAGCCCTGGCCAAAATGGCTCAGCTTCCTTCCCAGGGTGCCGGAGAGCCAGGAAGAAAGGTTTGCTCAAGGTCTTGGCTCCCTCTCCTGGCTGGCTTTGCAGCAACTTAAAACGAGATTTTAGCCCTTCAAAAACTAGTGTTTGCTTACTGCCAGTGCTCACTTGAAAGAAGAGAGAGGAGCACTGTACTGATGAGACTCTGGTTAAAAAAATAATTAGAAAGTTGGAAGCTAATCTCACTAAAAATATAGTTCTTTGAAGTAAAATCATGTGTTTGACTATTTGAAAATGTTTTCCTCCTGCCAAGACTTCTTGAATGCCACAAACATATGAGAAAGGGTCTTTTTCTTTTTTTTTTTTTTTTAATTTGTTTGTTTTTTTCTGGATTACCTGTATTTTTCCTTTTGACCTGCAGGCTCTAGACTTTTGTTTAGTAGATGTCCCACTAAGGGCTGTGTGTCATCCTTAAACAGTGGTAGCATTCCCCCTACCTGCTAATTGCTTTATTTGTCCTTACTGCTTCCGTCCCCTCATCAACAAAAGCTTTAGCATAAAGGGCAATGAGGTAGAACATGACAAGGAGAGTGGGAGCCAGAAGAGTGAATACTTCTGTAATTACACAGTAGCCTGGAGTAGCTCTTCTCAAATCAATTATGTAGCCTGGATTGCCCAAAACTCTGAGGACAGAGCCCTTGTTTTAATTTGCCTATGGAGCTATGTGCTCCAATAATGGGTGAAATTTTTGCCTTGTTACCAGTTGCTTTTTATCAGAATCCACATAATTCCTTCCTTATTTATTTTTAGCTAATTACTTTATTAATAATATATTGTACTTAGCACAGCTACAAACCAGTCATTGCAAATCGCTTTGCAAGCAAAAACAAATTGAAGTTTGATATTATCTTGTTGCAAAGGTAGTGACGTGTACATTTTTCAACTGAGGCAGAGAATTGTAATGTACAGTGATTAGAAAAAGCAACTGGAAAACCACCCATCAAATCCTGAGAAACTGTAGTTGCAAATTAAATTGCTGGATAAGCCAAGAATTTAACTCAGCAATTGCAACATTCAGCCCAGTCTCTCCACTTGCTGTGCATCCGCAGCATTTTGGGAGTTTATAATGGACATAAACCTAGATGATATAGAAACAAAATATTGCCAGTGTCAAGAGGATTCTGGAAGTTTTGGAGGCTGATCTGTGTTGTTGCTGAAGAGTTTACCAAATAACACACTGCATGTGACATGGACCTTACAGGATTAAGGAGAATGAGCATCTTTATTGGTAACAGGTTTCACAACTCCATAAAGTTCTCTTATCTTCTAAAGCTTCTACCTCTTGTTGTTACAGAAGTCAGTGCCAGAACTTCCTCGGCATCCGTGGCTGTGATTTGGCCCGCATGGTGCTCACTGCCCTGATGTGTTTCTCCTTTCTTCCTTCCCTGTGGGACACTGAGCAGAAGCTGTTTCCAAACACCTGGGACAGTTTGGAATCAGGTAAAAACTTCCTTTTGATGCCTATTCATAAATGAACTACCAATATGTAATGAACAGCTAGAGTACCAGATGTCTTACTTAAGCAATGACTTTAGCAATGCTGCAGAAGGGGAGAAAATATTTTTGAAGATATAGTTAAAAGACATTAGAGCCACTGCCTGAAAGGACAAATATACAGAAGGCAGAAGGGTGGCTAGTGAAGCTGTTCCAGTTAACTGGGTGTTCAATAACAGAGATGTGTATATAATAACGCATGTGAAGGTCTGAAGTGAAATTTTGTGCAAAATTTTGGGGAACTAAAACCCTGAAAAATATTTCATCTTTCACTGAAAAGCAGTTTCAAGCTTCCTAGGCATTTCTAATTAACTGCAAGTAAAGTTAGCTGAAAACATTTTTATATTATTAGCTTAAAAAAGAAAAAAAAATGAACTCAATACCCATTCATGAAAAGTTAGTGATCATAATGTGCATTTCTCAGTGAGAAAAGGTTTATCAGGAAAAAATGTGTCTGGCTGTAGCTGTAACCTTATCTGCATAACCTGTAATAGAATAACTATAGCTATAGAAAGACTTTTGTTCTTTTTGGCACAGCTGATCAATTAGATGCGTAGGATGGAGTTACAAAAGCTCTTACAGTTTGCAGGAGTTGTTTTGCTGTTCATGGCTCTATGAACAGCACAGTGCTATAAATGAAGTTATGACAAGTGAATGACATTTTGAAAACGGAGTTGTTCTTCTTTATGTTGTATAGCTGAAGCCCTCAATTGCCACTGGCTTCCCATAGGATTTTGATGCCACAGAAATGCACATGAAGGGTCAGTTCTTGCTTTAGTCTGTCGTGGTCAGGGAAAATAAAGGTGATGGTGTTATACCTGTTTTATACACAGGGAGCTGAGGTACAGAGGGTCAGGCTAATTTTTATTCTGTTGGGTTGTTTCGTTGGGGTTTTTTTCTTTTTTTTGGGGGGGGGGGGAGTTTGTTTTTTTAAACCTGACCATTTTTTAAATAAGCTTTTTATATTATTTTCTATTTTTGATGCTTTCACCATCTTTATGCCACCTTTTCATCAGCAGCCCTCATTGGCTGTAACTAAATTACCCAAAATCTCTGAGGAGGTCAATGTGAGAGCTGGGAACTGAACCCTTCTTATCTGTAATGACAGTCAATGCACACCTCTAGATAGGGAATAGATATAAACCTTCATCCAAAATCCATGTCAGGTTCAAAACCACCTTTTAAAAGACAGCTGACCTACTGCAGGATTACAGTTTCAGGTGAAGCAAGACAGAGCCAGAGCTGGTCCTTACTGAATAACCTGCTGTGTGCAAGGTGAAAGCAGCACAATTTCAAGGCTACGTACCCTTAGAAAGTCCAGTGATCCCATGGAGAGTGAATAATCGACAGGGAATGAACAAGTACATCTTGCAAGATTTTTCTCTAGTCAAGTTGGGTGCCAGTAAAATAGTCTAAAGAATCAAAACTGAAAGTTTAGTAATTTATTTATGCACAGAAGTCCAGTAGCTGGAGTGCAGGTTTGCCAGTGGAGTGTCACCTCTTGTGCCTGGGCTCCCAGTCATCTCAAAAGGCAGCACCCTTTTTATTGTTCAATAAATTTCATTAGGCCAATCCACATACATTATCATCCTGATATTAGTTTGCCATGTTAGCCACTACTGTAATGCCCAGATGGTCAAGAGAGTAGAGAATAATGGTCATTTGGGAGGAGACAGTACTACACAGTTAGATAGAAATGGCTCCTTTAAGGATTTGCAGGAAAACAATTGGTGCAGTATAGTGTCCAGCTACCTCCCCAACTACTGGTAAGGCATTGGTGAAGGCACTAACACATCAAGCTTTGAGCCGGGCTCCCCCTTATCTTAGAACAGCCACCAAATAGCGTTCTTGCAGTATTAACTCCCTGTCACTTCCAGCTCAAGATGTGACCCAGAGTAAAAGGCTTCCTATCTCCCCATCAGCTCCGCTAATTATTCCCTCTCCAGATGAATGTTAATTTTGTGCCTTCATTTCACACAGCACAACTGAAAATAAAGTGATGGCCTCATAGTAATATTCTTCCAACTAAAAGAAAACATTTGTATTGTCAAAGTTAAAGCTAAGAAAGCTAACATAGAGTTTCCAGAAACTTCAGGTGTTAAGGAGCACACAGCCTTACCACGCAGGTTGCAGGCAGGTGCGTTGCAGAGTTTTTTCTCTCTCATATATCACATTTGCTAAGTTAACAGAGCAAAAATAACACAGTTCTCTGTTTCTTTAAAGATCTAGCTCTTTTTCATACCTGTGTACCTCATGCACACTGGCATAACATGCCCCTGACCTCAAAAAGCCCCCTCCCTGCACAAAACAAGATCGATTTGTAAAACTTAATATAGTTACTGCCCACAGCCCGTACTGACAGACAGGGGCTCTGCCTGCACTGGGGCCACGATGAACAGGGCAAACTCCCCTTTCTGCTTTCCCAAACCTGGAGGCAGAAAGCAGAGACCATCTCTGCTTCGTGCTGCCGGTACAGACTGCAGCCAAATAAACTGCCCAAAGCAGCCTATTAAACTTTGTATTTATGCTGAGGGTCACTTCTCATACATGTAAAATTAAGAATGCTGAATATGACTGAAGTATTGGTGAGGAATAATATATAAATCCATTTCTGTGTGGCCAGTCTGACCTGTGGAGATGTGCCTTTGGCTTTTTAACTGATATAAGTGACTTTTTTGCTTTGCCAGCGCAATCCTCGCTCCATGTCCGTGCTCTCCCATTTCTTTTTGCTCTGGGAGGTGACAGGAGCGGCTGCTGCAGCCGGCAGGTTTTTCCCTTGTGGCGCAGCCTAAATTACACCCCCACAACACTGCTCTGGAGGACTGGAAACCCAAGGGGGAGGAAGGGGCTGCAAGCAGCCCAAACACACTGGGAAAAAGCATCTTTATCACTAGGAAAGCAGAGAATGCCAAAAGAGCTAAGCCTCCCTTCCTCCAAATCTTCTACCTTTGAGGGCTGTATTTTTTTTTTTTTTTTTTTTAAGGGGAAAAAGGGCGGGGGGAGCAAAAATGCTGACCTTAATTAATGGAAGGCCCACTAGACCCAAAGGAAAAGGTTTGGCTCTCAAGGCCCGGGCCTCCCCCTGAGCCTCTCCTGGATGTAATGAGAGAGCTCAGCTTCATTACTGGCAGCTGAGGGGAAGGGTCAGTGGGGCTGGATTTGCAGGGCCCTCATTGAGGGATCACTCCATGCTGAGAGGAGCTGGCCATGCTCTTGGACACCTGGTCATTAACATTGCTAATTAGCGGCCATTAATCAGGGCCCTGGGTTTTTTGTTGTGTGTCACCGGCTCAGAGGAACCAAGTGAATAAGAAGATTGTTTCATTACCTCCACAAGAGGTGGAATGAAAGCAGTTCCCATCAGCTCAAGATGAGCTGAATTAAAGGAAAGGTTAGACAACAATTTAAGATGAGCTGCCGAGGGGGAGCTGGGGGACCTGAGCTGTCCTCTGAGGGGAAAACTAGTCACCTATAATTAAAGAAATCTTCCACAACCTCACTCTAATCACCGTGTGAGCTTCTCACCAAAACTCCTATCTTTTGCATTGGAAATACCCCAATTTATCTGTTGATGAAGTTCCAATCTTGGCAAGTTTTCATTCCATGGGAATTTAGCAACGTATCTGCATATATATATAAATACAAGTTCATATAAGTATATGCTCACATAGTGTGAGTGTATCTTTGCATTTGTTCATTATATTTACATGAATCAGCAAGGATGCTTTTTACAGAGCCAGCCATGGGAAGAGGCAAATGCAAATCTATATTTAAAGGTATCTACATCATATTTATAAATACGTTTTCCTGATTTGTACGTAAAATGTGCATCTATATATTTCTATTTCCTCTGCTATGGCTGTGAAAGCACTGAAGAAATACGGTGTTTTTCAAGGGCAGAATAATTATAAACAAGTTCTGTTTTGGTAGGTTAAAAATGACATGGGAAAAATGATAGTTATTGGTGTATGTAGGAGAAAGTAAAGAACTTAATTAGCAACCAGATTGTTAAAATGCAGTGTTCTCCTCCCGTGCTGTATTGTCTAACTTTGGTGGAACAGGTGCCTAATTTTCCTAATGGGATACATTCTAATTGACAAAGTAGTTTGATTGCTTTACACTAATTTTCAGTTTCTTGCTTACTTTTAGTATAATAAACTCTTTATCTCTGCAAACTCAGATGCCCTCAAGAAAGTAATTAGAAGCAGGTTTTATCTGCCTGTCTTTTTTTATAAACCACTTTTTGATTTCTAAAACCAACTAACCAAAAGCTTGATTTGTTCTGCTGATGTGTGAGAGCCAGTAACTTTTAGTCATATGCACTGAGCATTTCAATCAAGTTGTTTGCATATCCATTCATTTCGGAAAGACTCTCAAAATGGATTACAAACATTTAATTGTAAGAGGAATAAAATAATTAAGGAAGGACAAGTGGAAGTTAAAAATATGCCTAAGGATTCACAACAGTTATTGGATCATTCTCATCTTGGGGCATAAATTCCTTCTTGTAGTTTCAAAGGACTTTATTCATCTAAGGCGCATTGCCTTTCGTAACAACAGAAAGTAAAACTGTGTTTCTCATGTATGTGATTCTCTTTGTAGAGCTGTGAGATTGGTTAAAAATGTCCATAAAACTAATCTTTGGAGCATTTCAGCTGGTCTGGAATTCTATAATATAATTTCTAGGACTTCATGGGAAAGCTGAAGGCTCAAGGGGAAATTACACAATGAACAGCTGAGAAAAAGTTGCATTCTGGCACAGAATCATGCAAATGGGGCACATTCTTCAGTTTTCTCATGACGGATTGTCTCTGAAACTACTGAGCCAAGTTGCTGAAATGCTAATGAAGGAGAAGCATCAATGAGCAGTGTCATCCTGGGGGCTTCTGAAGGGGACAGAGTAGGAGACAGAGGGAGGGGGTGAGGGGGGAAGGAAGGAAGGAAGAAAGAGAGAATGAAAAGAAATGGAGCAGGAGGAGTTTCAAATATTGGGGCTGGCCCACTCTTAAGGTTAAATGGAGGGGGAAAAAAATAGAGCCGTGATGAACTCTGATGAACAAGTCCCTCTTGGCTTATAACAACGAATAAAAGCACTTACAAGCCAAAGAGTTTGGCTTGGGGATGGGGGAAAGTGAGCGTGGGTGCTGCTAACGTTGGGGGTCACCCTTCTGTTTGATACGTGAGTGAGATGGGTGTAAAGAGAACAGGATCCCGTTGCAAAAATGTAGGGCAATGGTACTTAATAACGGGTCTTTTACTTGGCTATAAAAATTGTTATTATTTACAACTTTTTAAAAAGCATTTTCCTTATTGCACAAACATTGTGCACTTCAATCGGTAAAGTAAAACAGTTACTTTTCCCCCAATAGATAGCTGAGCATTATGACCAGATACTCCAAAGCTCAGTTATGAATGCTTCTTAAAATATTTTACTTAAAAATATTAGATCTTGAAACACATTTATATTAAAAGCACCCAGCAGGCTCCATTTAGCAGACTTTCAAAATTATTCTGTTCTCACTCAGACCCCAGCATAAATGGCCAAAGATCTAAGCAAGATGGTACTATGCTGTTTTGAACATCTGGCTGAATGTTGCCTCCAGTCAGCGTTCCTATAGGCACTGCTGGGTGCTAAGCGCTTTAAAATATGGCCCTCAGCACTCCAGATGCAACATGTGTTATTTAAGCTTGCAAAAGGGCTGTGAAAAGCTGGCAGCTGCAAAGGAACAAAATCCAGTCATCTGCCCTTTGTCCTCATCAGTGGTGAGAATAGAAAATTAGTAGATGTAAGTGTGTGGGAGGGGAGGAAACCAAGCTCTCAACGTTTGGGTGAGCATGAGGCCGAGCTGTGCAGTGGATGTGTCGCTGGACTAAAGCCCTTGGTATTGACCTCATTTGTAACCTCTGGCACGTCCCTTCATCATTTTTGTTCCCTTTCCCACCTTTTGCCTCAATGCGTCTATTTAAATTTGTCAAAATGAAATTAAGATAACTACCTCTTCCTATGGCTTTTTATGTTGTCTACCAGGATAGGGCCCCAGCTTTACCTGGGGTTTTTTGATGCATCTCTAGTACAAGCAGAGATAAAAATGACATAGCAGAATTACACGAAATCTGAAATCTGTTCTTTCAGAACAGTTTGGGAACAGCTGTGCTATATTGGGCCCACAGCAGTTAGGTATTTTATTGTTGTATGGAATTGTGCTTTAACTTCTGCTTACATGGTGGTTTTTTACTTCTTTCAAACCTCAGCAATACTTGCAGGCTTAGTTTCACAAGCAGATTTTAAGTTGGGTACCTGTATGTGCACATGCAAATCACTGGGTTGTATTTGCCTGACCACATACTGTTATTTTTTTTAAGTTTGTGTTACATCTTGTAGCATTATTATAGCCTCTAAGAGCTTTAGGCACAGAGCGGGACTTAAACGCCATTTTCCCTGGTGCTACAGTAAGAGCAGGAGACAGCAGAGAGATGCTGGTAGATGTGGGAACACCAGAGCTCTCCTGCCTGCAGTCCCATGGGCAGTGGGTTGAGGCTGGTGCCAGCACACTGGTGACCAAGGTACTGCCCACTATTTTGGGTTGTTTTGTAGGAGAGTTTTTGCAGACGGTATGCTCCCAACTGACAGACATAGCCCAAAGGTATTTTTGTTCAAAACCACCACGACTAAACCACAAGGATGAGACTTGACCTGGAGCTGGGTTGACCATTTGATACTTGATGAGAGAAGAGACCAGCCGTGGAGGAGGCACTTAAAGCATAACCGGCATGTGAGGAAACCTCCTTGGGTGACTGGCCCTGACCCCCCGGGGTAGGAATTAGAGGAGGGGAGAAGGGTGCAACTCCTCCCTCATGTAGTCCACGTAGCCACACAACCCATATTGCTGCTGACCTGAAGGGAAAAGGCTGATGGCCACACTGAGGTGTACACACTGGGATGTGCAGCCTTTCTTATTCCCCAGTGATATTGCAATGACTGTAACTAACGTGATTATAGATGCTAACCGCCGCTTCCAGGATGCATGCCACCTTGGCTGAATCCAGCCTCTCAACATGAAGCCCTGTCCTGTGCAGTGGTGTCCCAAACTGAGACAGGGCATGGTCCCATGCCCAAGGACCTCCACACCTTCCCCACCACTGCAGACATCTCCCAGCAGCTGGCACATCCCACGCTGCTCCCAGCCAGAGGGCGTTGCCTCTTGCAGACTTTTGGTAGCAACCTGGGACTATGCCTAGCTAGATATTTACTCCTCCTTCATTGCTGGCCTTTCTGAAATACTTTTTTCACCCCTGCTGGTGATGAGGGATTTCTCACCTTCTGAAAATCCTGCTTATGCTCCTCCTTCGTTTCACTGGTTTCCCAGGGTTGGTGCCATAACTTCCTGATTTGCCCTGGAAGGTTTGCTCTCTCAGCCCATCTGCACTGTTAAAAAAGCTGGTAAGTGTTGAGATGAAAATATGAGCTGTGGGGTGTAGGGTGGTTATATAGTTCTGTAACTACTGGAAAGTATGTGTGCATTGAGAGGGGGAAGAGAAAGAAAAGCTGTTTGGGTTTTATTGCTTTGATTTAAATATAAAAGAGATTCTTTTATGAGAGCTGGAGGTTCTTTGGTACTTGAGGAGGTTTTACGATGTTCTACCCAAGCAGCACTGAAACAGTAAATGAATGAATTATAGCAAAGTAACCAGAATGCAGGGTAGGTGATCATGGCACAAAGCAGGGATAACAAAATAAAAAATCCATACATAAGTAAACATGGATGAACAAGAGGAGCCTGAAAGCGCAACTAAGGCCAGTCTGGGTCCAATGAGAAAGCACTTATATTGTAACCCAAAGTATTGATTGTATCTAATAAAAAAGTTAAATAACATTATTTATCTCTCAAACTGTGCTTTTCCAAAGTCTGGGGGTGTCTGAAAGCAGGATTTTTGCTCAGAGGGTCATCTCAAATGTTATATTGTACACAGTGGTATGATTACAGTGAACAAGAATTAGAAGATCCTAAAACACGCTGACAGCCCCTAACATGCCTTATTGTGCTCCCGTTCTCTGGTTCGTATGGTACAGTCAGGAGGACCACCCACAGTTCATAACAGCCATAATGGAAAATTGTACGGGCCAGTCTAGCCAGGCATAATTGGATGGGCAAGAAATTGAGTTTTCCAGCTTTCCGAGCTGTTTACTTGACCTCTTTTAATTTTAGTCGAGATGGAATAACACATTTCTTGAGGAAATATTCAGGCATTGTCACTTTTTAGCCTAACAAATCTCATCTTCAAGAGTGTCTGTAAGACATTCACATTTCTAATGGCAAAGAATAGAAACTCTTTTGACATTATAGATTAAATTTACTAGAGTTGTACAGTCAACAGCATTTACACTGAACCAATTGAACTGCTTGAAGGTTTTATAGGAACCAAAATGGTTTTTCACTGTATCATTTGACCTGCTCTCTCCCACTCTGCCAGCCTGCAATTTACTTCTTCTGACATATCCTTAATGCAAGTCCTGGTGGGCCAGTGTCACCTTGAATTATGTTTATTTTGAAACCTTGTGGACATCCCTGTTGGCCCCCCTAGGGAAAAGCACTTTTGGACTGACTGCTGAGAGTTGGTATTGGAGTGTGTTTACTTTGCTCCAAGTCCAGCAGCTCTTTGGGCTGAAACTTGAGAAGAGGACACCGAGACATTTTTAAAAACAAATGGCTCTTAAGCTGGGAAACTACCAGGCAACATACCAGGGACTGCAGAGCTCAGAGCTGCTGTTCATTTAGGCAAGTGCCCATTTATGGGACAATGTAATAATAAGGAAGGTTTGCACCAGCACACTTTGCTTTGAATGGATTATCATCCATGGTACCACTGGGTTCTGATAAAAATCTAACACCGCAGTTGGCTGGCAAATTTAAGCTGAAAAGTTCACGTCATACCAATTTTGGAGTGATCGAAAAAGCCGTTAAAAAAAGGTGTGAAACTCAACGTCCTGACATGTAGGCTGTGGCCCATGAGAGAAGCAGGTGTCCCCAAAGGGCACCAATGCTTTGGGTGTTCCTCAGTGCTCGAATGTTCTTTTGACATCCTAGATAGCATGGCACAGATTAAACCAGCCTTAAACTCTTCTCATTTACACTTCAGTTGTAACTCACTTATCCCATCCCTGAAATATGCTACTCTTTGACATTTCTAGATCTATGTTAATCTGTCTGGAGGTTCTCTCTAGCCATTAAAGCCAAACAGCACTTTTCTAACAGCACTGTTACAGTAGAGTTATTGGAGCTGTTGAGTCTTTAAAACCATTTTTTTTCGCTGTGCTCAGTGTGGCAACAGTTCTATTTATCAAATCCTGGGGCTGCAGCATGAAGATTTCAGTAACTTACATTTTTGCAAAAATCACACAGTTGTCATGAAACAGAAGAATAATCTTTGTTTAAGGCAAATTGAAAATGCTTCTAGAAATTGATTCAGTACAGGAATCTCCTTTCCACTTCCCTCTGCCTAGAAACACACTCATCTGCTTGGGCCTGAACTATGTTATCAGGACACTCTGGAAGAAACTTGCCTGGGCTTCCACACTAACAGGAGTTTCTCTCACTCAGTGGGAAATTCAGCTTAACTTCATGGCAAGTGGATCAGGCTTTCTGCAACTAAATAGTGTCTTTCAGAACTGAAAAATCTGTTCAGGTTATTACAAATAACAATGTAATCAAACTGACCTTTATTCCTTCATATTCTGGCTTGAAAAATCAAACTGAGAAAAAAAGCATAAACTCATTAAACCTTAATCTAAAACAAAAGTTTGGAACCAAATGTCAATGTTCAGTCTTTTCATTCTGTAAACAAGTGTCCTATTAGACAGAGGTAACACATAAGGGATACAGATGACAACATATTCATAGGATCTGTATTCACTCTGAATGGAAAGGGAAAAAGAAGTGTGTATTTACCAGTAATTAACATTTTAACTAGTGTTTGGTGAAATCCATAATGTGATTTAAAAAAATAAGAATTCCCGGATTACAGGGAAGAGCAATTACCTAGCTAAAAGCTACTGAAAATTGTCCAGAGGTAAATAATAATAATAATAATAAAGATCCCCCTGCCCAGTGGGAAATGATTACACAGTAATCCATGCCACTTAGTCAAATATCAAAAAAGGATCCCATAGACCCATAATTAGCAATGTAACAAGCAGGGCCTTGAGAAAACAAGCCGGTCCTCAAGACAATAATCTTCATTGCTAGCACCCATCCAACAGGCTTCATCTCAAGGAGCGAATGAGGCAGGCAAGACAATAAAAGGACCTACAGAGCCAGCAGGAAAGTTCCCCTGCTACTTTTAGTGGCCTTCAAGGGGGTAAAAGGAGGAGAGGTAGGAGTGGACAAAGCAGTTTTTCGTGCCCCCCCCCCCCAAAAAAAAAAGGAAAAGAATCCAACTTGCGTCTGCAGAAGCTGCCTAGCGACACACAACTAATTACTATGACTGGTCCCCTGTTTGCAGATCTTGTTATCAGTAAAAATAATAATAAAATGAGCCCTAGCAGTCTGGATATCTGCAATTACAGTGTGAATTGCATGAGAGGATTATATGAAGTGCTCTTGGCGTGGAGGGTGGGGGACCAAGGCGCTTCAACTTGAGAGCAGTAAGCAGCTGCTTTAGGGCTTTGCACCTGCTGCTCACCAGGCTGTTTTCACCTCTAGACGAAAACAGGCTTCTCTCTCTCTCTTCCTCTGTCTCGTTTCTTTTCACACAGCGCACAAATGTAAAAACAGAGGCGGATTTTTATTAAAAAAAAATAATAATAAAAAGGAGAAAAAATGAAATAGTCTTCTTAAAGAAGTTTCAGTGAAGCAACACGAGAGGCGTCTTGTGGCCGCGAAGGGGAATCTGAAGGTGGAGAGCGGGGCCAAAGAAACAGGCAAGCAGCTCCATTTTAATGTAGAGGCAGCAGACAGAGTGCGATCTGAGATTGGCAAAGTTTCAATGTAAATCCAGGGGGGCAAGGGGGATGGGGCTGGGATGAGAAGAAAGGACTCTTTTACTGTTTCATGCTTCTAAGTCCTGCCGATCAGCATAAGCTCAGCTCGACATTCTGGGAATAGCAATGAGGCACACACAACAATCAAAACACCCTAAATCTGTTTGATGATTCAGACACTTCGTGCATCTGCACCGACAAAATGGGACTTCAATTAAATAACTTGCAGATTTCCACAGAGGGGGGAAAAAGTCGGGCGAACATGAGGATTTTTAATTAGTAACTCCGAATACAAGCCGTTTTTTTAATTAGGTGTTTGCACTACCACTTTATTCTTAAAGGGAGATTTGTAAGCGCGTGGGATTGTTGTAAAAAAAGATCCTGGACAGTTTGTTCCTAACAGTTTGTTGCAACCTGCGTTTGCTCCTAAACAGCTTTTCTTTAGCAAATGAAACTCAGCTACAATTCCAAACAAGTTGTTCAAATTAAGACCGAGATTTTTTGAAAGCTTCAAGTGCATACACACATCCATAAATAAAATACACACACATGTGTAGTGTCTAGTGTACATTTTAAGGCCCTGTAACAATTTTCCTGTGTTGTTACGGTTCAGATTACACTCTGTGGCTAACCTGCTTCTATATATCACTGTACCATAGATGTTATATACATAACTGTACTATTCACAGGGTTTAAACAGAGATAGTAGAAGTTTGTTAAAAGTTGAAAGAAATTCCCATATGACACTACTGCAACTGCAGCCACCACTTTCAGTCAGAGCAAACCACTAATGACTGCAGGCTTCAGAGTCTGAAAAACGATGGGTGAAATCCCAGACCCTTTGAAGTCATTGAGTGCTTTTCATTGACTACTGGGGTCAGGATTCACGCTCAGAATCTCCCGAGTGTGCTCTGGCATGGCGCGGTGATGTACACGTCTCTCTCACACACACACATGCACTGTGAAACTGCAAAATCTCCCCGTGAAAAGGCATCCTCTCTGTGGCAGGCCATGATTTTGGAGCCTTTAAAACAGATCTGGTCCTTTTAGTACACTAACCACGCTGGAATGAGGACACTTCAGTGTTAATTTTAAAAACATGACCAAAGAGGAAACCGTGGCATTAACATATTTTTTAATATCTCTTGGACCCTGGACAATTTTTGCTTTGACAAAATATTTGCAGTGATGTGTAGGAGGTTAAAACTGGTTTTGCTTTTTCCTTCCTCTATTTCCTGATAGGTGTACAGCAAGGAGATCATATAAAGAGGGACCATGATCATTTATCCAAATGCAAACAAACGTAAGTATGAAGATTTAGCACAGACTGACTTTCTTTTTTAAAAAAATTATTTCATGTGTTAATCCAAAGACTATTAGCAAAAGTAGAATGCCAGGATTTGCATATGAATAGGTACCTTAAGATCAACGAGATCAACTCATTAGGGCCTGAACATCTAAACACAGGAAAGTCAAAGAGGCCAGAGCTCAAGAGTTGGGCTGCTGAGATTTCCCCTAACTAATCCAAGCAAAGCTGTAGTTTTAAATTTATTAGTATTTTTCGTGTCTTAACAAAAATATTCTTTACCTGAAATCAAAGCTCATTCCAAGGAAAATAGCCAAGTAATTGTGTCTGGGACTCAGTTTCCTCCTTTGCCACAGCCTTTCTCCATGGCATTGGGCAAGTCATTTAGGAGGAGATTCATCTCACCTATCAGTAGTTGTCTCAAAGGGAGGGATTTTAACTACCTTGTCATCCAGGCTTCCTTTGCTGCCAGTGTAAAAAGGCACTTTCCAAAGGGTTGTTCATTCTCACTGTGGTATCCCCTCCCAAGACAGTGTCTAAATCTCTGGCTGCAGGTGTTTATCTCGTCCTCTTGCCTATGCCAAGAGTGTCTCAGAGTAGCTCAGACTGAAATGAGTACGGAGTCCGATGTGCCTCAGTTCCTCATCTGTAAAATGGGATTAAGTGATTAATGCTACCCCTGTATCTCATGGGTGAGTTAGGAAGTGGAATATATTATAAACCATAAGATATTCAGAAATTAAAATAGTGGGAGTGATATGGATGCCATAAAAAGATAAGGTCCTGATCCAGTATCTGTGGCAACCAAGGGAATCTCTCCTCTGGCCTTTTGTGTGTATTAGATCAATCAATCCCCAGTGACATTATCCATTCACTGCAGAGTAAGTGAAGGTATGGCCAGAATTTTTCCACCGGCAGAGAAGGGAGAGGGTATGGGAAAGCCCTGACCTTACTCTATGCTTGAATAGTAGGAAGAGGGAAAGCACAAACAGGCTTTCAAAGCTGCCTACAGGATTTGGACACATCAGCTTATTAATGTTAGCGGAAATTGGGCATCCACATCTCTGGAAATTTCAGCCTCTGCATTTACAACACAAAAAGAGCCCAACCACAGAGGAGATATTTCCCTAATCTTGGCACCACTGCAGATTTTTGTTTGAGCTTCCTTGGATTAGACCTTTAGCAAACGGCACTGCTTGGACATTACGGGAAGGACACATTTACTCCTCATCCACCCTGAGGTGTAGCAACCCAGTGTCAGGGCAGCATATTCTCATGGCTTGATCCTGAGCCTGTCATTAAATCCGTCTTTTGACCTTGGGCAAGTCACTTAACCTCAGTTTCCTCTGACTGTAAAATGTAGATAAAATATTCCCTGCCTCACGGCAGTGTTGGAAAGATTAACAGTTAGACATTGTTCTGAGAGCCTTGAATAAGAGCTGTGAGTGCATGCAGGGTACTGTTTCTATTGGATACTGCTTTCTCTTTCTACATACAGAAGGGCTGACTTTTAAACTGGCAAGAAGCCCAGGCCCGTGACTAGTGGTGTGCCCCATTTGAATGCACAATAACTACAGTTGCATGCACAAATTGGGTATCCGTGCATGCAAACTGGACACACAGTTGTTTACAGAACAGAGGAGTTTCTCTCTCACATTTGCTTGGAAAACTCAAGGACTTCATTTATTAAGCAGAAAAAGCAACGACACCACCCGTGCAGTATCAAACAGTTTTTAGGCAGCGTTTTAAACGGGTTAATAAGGTTTATTATTATAATTCCCTTCGGGCACTGTAAGGTGGGCACTTTATGTTGACCTCAGTTAAAATTTCACACTCATTTTACAGCTCTTGCAGGCTGTCTTGGTTTAAATGTGCCAGATGAGATCCTTTTGGGGAAGCTGAGAAGGGAAAAGATCTGCAGGTATTTTGTTTGATGTGTGTAAATCCAGACTGAAATAAATGGCATAAGTGCAGTTTACCCCGAGATAAACTGGACTTGGCTGAGGATCTGGCACTCTTTATACACAAACCCATAAATAAACCAGCGTTAGGACAGCGTACACATTGTGCAGAGCCTCAGGAGGGCTGCCAGGGGCTGGGCTCTGCTTCCCTCCCCAAAGAGCCCTGGGAGGGGTGGGTGCACAGGGGGAGCGCTCTGGTTTGGGCTGCGTTGGGTAGCGATGGGCTGGTGAGCTGCAGAGATCCCAGCAGCGCACAATGTGGTGGGAGGAAGGGAGGCTGCTTGTTCCCTCTGTGCACAGTCTCATCTCCAGGCACTTTCCAGGATCAAAACTCCAGGATGAAAAAAAAAATAAAAAAAAATCTCATGAATAATGTGGGGGTGAGAGGAGATGGAAGAGAGAGTGAGGGCAGAGAGACGCTGGCTAGGGAAGCATTATTTTTCGCACTCACACAGAACTCCCTTTGCTGAGAAAGCTAAACCCTTAACCAGGAATATCTCATTATTCTGTATTCTCTGCTTTCTGCCTGGATTTCATTGGAGGTGTCTAGAAGAGATGGCAGCAAGTTTTTCCATCAGCTTTCCTGTGCCTACCCCTTCAGAGCCAACCTTGCTCCAAGAGCATCCTGATTCCAGCCACCTTCCCATGCCCCGGGCTCGGTCCATGCCATGGTCCTGTAACAGGAGTAAATGTTCCTCTGACACCTCAGGACACAAAAAGGAGGTGATATTCTGGGATGGCATTAGGCCTTGTTGCCTTATTTATGGGGAAGAAACAGTCTGCTCAGGTCTCTCTTCAGGGTGGGTGAGCAGCATCAGCTTTGGATGTCCCCATCACTACGGCTTATCTGCTTTAAGCAGTAATACACTAATTTACTACTGTGGTAGGAATGATTGAAATATTTAGACATAATGGAGGAAGTTTAATAGGGTCTACTGAGAAACCCAGGTGTTTAGATCAGCTTAAAAATAATAACCTTCTCCCCTGCTGAGCACTTTCTTTTCACAATAAGCTCAGCTTTTATTCTTAACCATAAAGACTACCTCAGACAGGAAATTATTCACGTGATTGGTCTTTACAAGTAGCGGAGGGTTTAAACTCAGGGCTGGAGAGGTCATTAGTGGTCAGCCATGTGATTAACCTTTGCTTGCCCGTTTCTTTTCACACTTTGTTAACAGCTCCTATTATTGCCCTTCTGTGTCTCAAGGAAGTACTTTATTGACAGTATTAAAAATACATAGCTACAAATTCCAAAGAGCCCATCCTTGTGTAAAACATCCAGTAATTTCTAGCCAGATGATGTACATGGGGCAGAGCCCCCCAATTTCTGGTGAAAGGGAATCCAGAAATAAATTTGTCCATTAACACTGGATTTGAGTTAACATCTGTTTGTTTTACCCATGACAGGACCTGTCCCCCAGCCAGTCTCAGAAAGTTTTATACCACAAAAAGGCTAAGGTTTAGTTAAACAGTAGTGCTAGTGCTTGCCTTTAATGTACCAAAGTTTAATGGGAGTCACACGAGATGCTCGGTATCTTTGTGAGTAGCGATTGGCATCCAAAGGACTTTGAAATGTTGACCAAAATGGTGCAGTCCCTACTTTCAATGCCGTCTGTTATGATTTTGAGATAATTCGTGTGCTACTTACTTGTCTACAAAGCAGAAGAGCAACCTTGTGTTTCTGTTCTGAACTGCACTGACTGTGCTCCAAGACCTCGCAGGGCGAGGGGCAGCTGGAGCGCAGCGTCCATTCCTCTGTCCTCGTACCCGCGTGTGTCACCGTCCCTTCCCTCCAACACACACAGAGCAAGAGGGTCTCGTGCACAGTAGGATCCCTTCCCACAGCCAGAGAAATGGAAAAGCGGAAAAAACAGCATCAAGGCAAAAGTGAAAAGTCACGAAAGAGGAACAGAAGTTCCGTGGATATAATGCCAAGTGGCAGCATTTTGCATTTGTCCAGACTTTGCGAATGTCTCGCATAAATTTCATAGTGAAGATCGCAACAAAAAGTACTGCAGCAAAGGCTTGGGGCAGGGGAGAGGGCTACCTCTTTTGCTTATTTATTTTGCATTGTTGTTGCAGGGTAAGTTCAAGAGGGAGGTGAAAGGGGGGAGGTGTTCTGTGGGGGCCTTTCCAAAGCAAAAGGGTCTTTTGGACAGAAAGGAGAGTGTCAAGGCATTTTGACAGAAAGTGGCTGAATGTGTCTTTTCTACTTAACTTCTGTGAACTGTTGGGCATTTCCGCACACAAAGGGGCACTTTCTTGGCAGCTGAGGAGGGAGGGCAGAAGTCAGAGAGGGCAGAAGAGGAAGGCAAAGGGGAACATGAGTTTATGAATGCAAAACTTACAGTAGAATTTTAAGCAGAACATGTACTCTGAAGAAAGCCCCTGGGCAGCCATAACTTCCTTAGCTGGCGTTTATTTGGCAGAAAACCCGAGCCTCAGTGAATTTACCAGGAAGCATCCACCCACATCACTCAGCCTGAGTTCAACCCAGTGGTTGCCGAGTCCCTTCAATTCCTTTTGAAGTTGCTCGGTGTTGTGGTGCTCAGCACCTTGCAGGGATGAGGCCGTAGCTCAGGATGCTTCAGCCCTTGTTTGGACCTGCAGATCTCAGTGGCTGTTGTTGGACAAGGTGAGGGGGTGAAGCCCGGAGATGAAAATTCAGAGATGATGTGTACATGACTGCAGAGATGCTCAGGTACCAATGCCTCTGGTGACGACATTATCTGTGGTACCCCAGGTAGACTATTGGCTTTTATTGGTAGACTTTTGGGTTTTAAACGAAATGAAGAAATTAGAGTACTTGACGGAAGTCAAAACAAAAGACACTTTTAGGGATTATGAAAGCTTCCATAAAGGTAAACCAAAAGGAAAGCACTATTTTTTCTCTGGTTTTACCTACATCTGTTTCTTAATCTATGACATCAGCAAGACTAGGCCTTCCTTTACAACGGCTACGGATCAGAAATGAGGTAAGATTTGGGATTCGGAATGAAATGAAAAACTAATTAAATGAAAAGCTATTCCAGGGGAAAGGTGAGATCAATCAGAAAGGTTTGAGCAAGTCCATAGAAACAGCTGAGGTGGAGCAACGAGGCAACGAAAATGGTGTGCAAAAGCAGCACTGATAGGAACATTTGAAAGAGGAACCTCAGCAGCAGCTTTTAATTGCAGAGTACATAATTTTATTTATTTACAGGGGAAAACTCAAAGTAAGGCCTCAAGGTAAATGTGGCTTGCAGTTTTGTTGGATCCATAGACCCTTCAAGGCATTTGTCATTTACGTATAAACTGGTGAAGTCGTTTTCTGAGGAGAGTCACAACTGCATTTAATGTTTTGACTTCCCCCTGGGAAGGATGAACTACAGTTTAACACAACTTAATTAACTAACATTACTATTTAAAAGCAAAGGGGAGTAGAGGCATAAAAGCCATATAAGGCCTCATTAGGATATTTATACTTTTAAACTCTGAATTAGGAAGATGCAGCAGAAAAGCATTTTATCAATAACATAGCAGAGGTCTTAGTGATGTTTTGACAATGAAGAGCCTCTAACCAACACATTTTAGTAATTTAGCTGTACCTGATTACAACCTTTTAATTAAAGCTGTGTTGGAGCTTCTGTGTGTTCTCAGCTTTCTGGGGCTTATCACTTGACTTTAAAAATTAGCTGCTGGCTAAAATTTGTCATACAAGTACTTACATAGGAGCATGGTTTAAATAATAATAAAAAACCACTTTGACAGCTTTATAAGCTATTACAGTGTTTCAAAAAAGAAACCTGTCAGTTTAGGTTTTCTTAGGACCTGGAAATGGTGCTGTCTGTTAACAGCAGACCCTGACACTTGGGGATTGGTTATAAGTGTTGGGAGTGAAGCCAGGTACCTCAGCTGAGGCATGTTTCCAGAAGAAGCCATTGCAGGTGTGTTTATTAACTCGCCTCCCTACATATTTCTTCTGAATTTAAGGTCAGAAACTTCAAGGGCTGCATCTCCCTGATCTATTAATGTTGCTTTATTCTGACTGCAGTACAGAGATAGGGCCACATTTGGACAAAGTCTTGCTGTGCTGTCTGTTTGTTTGGGGGTTTTTTGTTTGTTGTTGGGGGTGTTTATTTTGTTGTCTTGTTTTTTTACAGCATAAAAGAATGAAACTTGACTGAACTTGAGATTCTTGAGAGCTCTCAGCAGGAGTTGTTTTGGTATGTACTGCTCCTTCTTCTGCAGTGGATACATCAAGGTAAGAATATAGGCTATACTTCCTTGCTCCAGTGCTGTACCAAAGCTTTAGGTTAGAGGCATCCTGAATTTGATGTACTTTACAGCAGGACTGAGAAGACACACAGCATCCTGATTCTTACCTGTCCCTGTTCTCCTGGGCTGGGTGCAAGCCACCCTCTCGCTTTCAGTCAACAGTAGGAGCAAAGTAAGAATTCATCCTCTGCACTATGTTATGAGTGTAGCTCAGAATGCAGGGGTCAGCTGAATGCAGCAGCCTTCAGTGGATCTTGTTGTAGGACTCTCTTCTGCAATAACTCCCTGTGCTCTTTCCTTGGATGAGCCCGAAGAGCTCACTGGGGATTGTGTGTATGTGGGGGAAGTCTTGAGCACACTGTGAATGAATGTAACCGGCATTACGTGAAACAAATAAGGGTTTTTTTTGTCACACAATTGTTTCTGCCCATTGATACCAGAAGGTATTACACTCCAAAACTCTTTACCCTGCTGCTCCATGTCCTCTCCTTGTAGCTGTCATTTGCTCCCTTAGTAAGGAGACATCCACATACTATTAGCAACACAGGTTGGCTGTTCACCATCCTGAGACCACAGGCTCATCTCAACTATAACACCATGAAGCCAGCAACACCTCTTATCCTGAATCCTGAGGCCGCTTGCATCTCTGGCAGGCTTGGCATTCGCTTGATTGTGTTTTCAGTACTTTTACTGTCAGAAATCAGCAGGGCTTTCAGTTATTGACGATATTCGTTTTTTGAGCACGTTTTAATTTCGCTGTGTATCTGGACCACGTCTAAGCAGGTGTAAAAGTCTGTTCTTTTTCCTCATGTGATTTTTCCAATGTGATTTCAAACGTCCCAGCCTGAGCAGGGTTTTGCAAGTGTACTAAGGTTTTGGGGAAGGGAAAGTCTTTTCATACTGCTATCAGGGCACACCTTGGTGTTTTAAATACACAGAGACCTCATTTAATACCTTAACAGGAGACTCACAGCTGTACAAATCTGACCAGAGCAACCACAAAACCAATTGATGTCTGACACAACCCTGTGACTCAGCTTTCCCATTGTATGGTTGGTTTTTATTGTTCTCAGGTTCTGGTTGCTGTTACATTTGGTACACCTGTTATGATTTAGAAAGGTGGCTCAGGCTGAGAGAAGAACCAAGTTGGGATCTGAGCTTTGTCATGAACTGGTGAGATACCCTGTTTCCCCAAAAATAATATAAGGTCTTATATTAATTTTTGCTCCGAAACTTATTACTTTGTTACAGATATAGATGTCTGGACGCTATTTAAATTGACTTTGTTATGCACTCTAACTAAGGCTTATTTTTGGAGTAGGGCTTATATTTCGAGCATCCTCAAAAATCCTGCAAAATCATGCTAGGGCTTATTTGTGGGGAAACAGGGTAGAAGTCATCCCTTCAGCCACCTGTGTCTCCACTATTCTTGCTGTAAAAGTGAACTGACAGTACTTAAATGAAAGCTTTTAGAACTATGATCTTCTTACTGCTTTGGTGGGGTTTGTTTGTTTATTTGGTGTGTTTTGGATTGATAGTTATAGTTTTTCCTATAATGCCAATGTTAAGTAATGAGAAATGAGTGAGACAACATTTCTTCGGGCCCTGTATAGGATACACCATATCACAGTGCCGCGTATTTTTATGAGAAGAGATAAACAATCTCTGCTTCTGCATGGGGAATGGCCATAAAGGAGGGAGGAAGGACAAGACTGGTTTTTTTGGCAGTGTTTTGTTTTAGAATCTCAAGTGGAAAGGTTTGCACTAACTCACTAGCAAAGGGAAAAGAGATATTAGTGAAGTTTTAATATTACAGTGTTAACAGAGTTTTTAGTCCTTTTTTTACCCTTCTATTCATTTCTGTCCTGGAAGTCGTATTTACCAGTGTATTCTGTGTCATTCTGTGTATTCACTGTCTGATATGTACCTGAGATCTTTTTGTGTTTCGACTTAACGCTGCATTTGTAATATCTTGGAGAAAAAAATTTCCTACAATTGGAATGTGAAAATATCTAATCAAGCTGGGTAGGACCTCTGTGTTTCATCCTGGGTAGCACATGCTTTGGGTTCAATGGGGCATCTCCTCCCCAAGCTCTGTCTGCACCAGTTGGAACCACCAGATGTGTGGCTGCCTTTTCCACAGTGCTTTCTTAGGGTGCCTGGTACTCCAACTGTCAGGACAAAAGCTGATTCAGGCCAGCTTGATGCTCAGGTATACAGAGAACTAAACCATGAGCAGATACCATCAGAACACATTTCACTTGTAACCTTTCACAGCCAATGAATTGGAGGGATTTTCCTTTGCTGTGGATCAAATTTAGAACTACTTCCCAGGAGTGAAAGGTCATCACGTGGAGTCATGATATCCAGCTAAATACAGCTAAATAGAACTCGTTAGCATCACAATAAATGGAGTTATATATTATCTGGTGTGGAAGATGGAGTGGAGTAGAAGGAGGGGGAGAGCAAAGGAACAGATAGATCCCTTGTCACCCTTAATATAACACTGTAACAGCAGAGGAAAAACACAAAGAACAGAATTTGACTAAATCTGCCCTTTAAATCTGTTTTTTCTGGCCAGCAATATAAGTTTTCAGAAAAACATGGGAAGTGCTGCATAAAGGATGCATTCTCCTCTTGCCGTGTTTGCATTCACAGGAGTTACAGATCCATCAAAGTGAGAATATACTATTTACCAGCTCCCAGCGGGGCTTTGATCTCCAGATACAGTCTGCATCGAGGAAAAAGGAAATCCAGTGATCTCGTGTCTGAAATCAGGTTCCCCAGAGGAGCAAACTGCACCTCTAAACACTATCTGATTGGCAGAAGGATCTCGTATATAAGTGGATCCATGAAGTCTCTTATCCTTCCAAGACATCTCTCTTCTGGGGAGTGTTTCTTGCTCTCCCGACCTTTCCTAATGAAATGTTATTTCAGCCTTTCTGTTTCTGGTCATACTTCAGGAGGGTTATTTTCCTCGGGCTGGGTGTGAAGCTGCATGGCTCTTGCCTCAGCATTGGCAGCAGGCCAGGGGATGTGAAATGAGTGCATGAGGCTTTAGGAGGTGCTTTGGAACCTTTGGTGAAGAGTGAGGAATGGGGAGGACCTACACACAACTTAGCATCATTGTCCTGTGAATAGCTCACAGTCAATTATTTACTTTGGTGATCCGGCTTTTTGGTGTGGGTTTTTTTTGTTGTGGCTTGTTTAGTTTGGTTTGGATTTTTGGTGGTTTGTTTGGTTTGGTTTGGGTTTTTTGGAGGGGGTGGTGATGTTGGGTTTTTTTTCTCCCTACTTGGCATGGCTGGGTCTCTGTATTCTGTTTCCTTATTTTCTGGGGGAAGGAAGGGTGGATGAGATCAAAGAAAAGAACCAGATCCATTGTTTGTTTTAAATGAAGCACTATTTGAATTATCTTAAGTTTTTTCACAAGTGATTCCATTGCTTATGTATATTGCTTTGACATTTCTGCGTTTATCCAAGGCAAAATGTTGATAATGGCCAAGTAAGTTAGTCAAATAGAGCTGGGCATCTACGGAGGCTTTTTGCTGTTTAATGAGAGGGATCATTGGGATACCCGCTCTGGCTTCCAGCATAAGCTGGACTCTGGGACTGCTCCACTTGACAAACCTCCCTCAGCCAGCACATCCCTGAGGACAGGCATCTCTTGTTGGTGTGCAGCTTTCAAGCCGCGGATGAGCTGCCATTTTGCTATCACAGATGGTATTAGATATCTGCTCTGGCAGGTTAAGCAGGACCCAAGCTGGGGAAAATGTTAAAGAAATAAATCAGACTTTGAGGATCTTGTGGCTACAGTGCCTTGTTCCAAGTCTGCCCCAGCTCCTGCTCCAGGCCATGCTGTCCTGCTCTTCTCAATACCAGACCTGCTGCAATTCAGGAACCAGGGCAGACATTGCTCTGAAAAAGACCCATGTTTTTTCCAAGTCAGCTGAGTGTGTCAGTAAGTCAGCAACAGTTTTGCTCCCTCCTGGGACTGCTGGAGATGCGGTGGATGTGATCAGGCATGCAGAGGTGCCTCTGCTGGCTCTTCAGGCACTGTGGCTGCATTTGGAGCACCAGACCAAACCCCTGCAGTTCCCAAGCCATAAAGTTAAAAATACTAGGGACCCTCACCCTCCTCCAAGGGAAACTTTTCCATTTCTTGCCCCAAGTACGATCTACCAATCCTGCCTGCAAGCTGTATGTTCTAGCAGCTTAAAGCAAGCAGGTAGGACAAATGGGAAGGAGCAATACAGAAAGGGGATCAGTAATGGATGTTCACGTTTATACATGCTAAACCAGGGATTAACCACGGCGAGTGTAAATTATTTTGTTAGTGTACCCAAATAAACCAACACTCAGTGCTGGTAGACCCTATCTAACCATTTACAGTGATTCACTGAAGAGACCTTTATGGAGGATGGTCCTGGGAGAAGTCTGGAATATTTACCTTTGTTAAGGGTAAAACTTATGCTTTAATGACTTCCAATAAACCTGCCATCCATGTACTGGAAATACCTCAAAATTTCTACCCCTGCCTGAGGCAAGCTCCACTGTAGTTAGGCAGTGTTGATTTATACCAGGTGAGGTGCCTGATTTTATTTTACTTTATTTTTATTGGGGTTTTTTTGTCCTTGGTTATAAAACTTTTACTAGCTGAAGGAGTTCACATGCCATTCGGGAGCTCGCTTTATGTTCTTAAGATAGGAAATCATCACCTTGGTGCGGACAAGTTTCAGCATTTCGGTACTGAGAAAAGGCGGGGGGGGCCAGGGAAGGGGAGCAGATTTATACTTCCTAAACGAAGCACTTCACATGGATGGGGAAATGCCTCCAGCAGAAGCAGACAGAGGGAGCCTGTTCTGTAAGGAACATCTGGAAATAGAGACATACAGTTTACTTTACTTCATCCTTCCAGAGCTGCAGGGAAATTCTGGCCCAGAAGACCACTGCCAGCTATCCCTGTCACTTACAGCCTCCTTCTTTCCCACAGGCTTAACCTCCCAAACACAGGCTTTTCCCAGGCTAAGGCCACCTGAACATGTAACGCGATACAGTGATCTGTCATCTGCAATAGGGTAATCGGCCACTTCTCTATACCCCCATTTTTAAATGTGGAAATTATCTTCCTCCCTCCCTTCTAGTGCAATATATCTTTTTGGATTTATAGAAATGCTGTGTACATCTGAGCCGCTGCTGAGTGATTCTATCAGTTGGGTTTATCTTAGAAGTGTTCCGCACTTCTGTTGTTTCTAAGGCAACCACACTTTTTGAATGAACTGCGGAGTTAATGAAGGTATCCAAAATATGTGGCAGTTCAGCCCACATGACGTGCCTCTGCCGTGCTAAGTACATGCATGTAGCAGTTCAGCTTTTAAAACATTTAAGGCTAAATGGTATCATGAGCTCTTACAAAATCTGAATTACACCAGCCACGAGTCTGGTTCTTGCTGATACGGGACATGGTGCTTGGTATGGCCAGGCAGATGGGGACTGTGGAAGGCAAAGCAGAGCCTTGTGGAAAACAGACTGGTCCTTAAAGAGTTCAGCAGGTTCAGGCAGTTGCCAGGTGAAGAGAAGTAATAGGAGAAATCCTGAGAATTTTATCATGAGCACTGCTGTAAGTGTGATTGAGGGGATGAAGGTGTTTATTTCTCTGTTTTCTAAACATTTAAACTCATCAGGAATCAGGGTGCTGGGATTCTGAACTTTTCAGTCTTCAGTATTTTGTAAGGGTTTCTAAGGGTATTTTCTAAGGGTTTCTTCTCTCTGCAGAAACATGACTTAGTGTGTGCAGATCAGTTTGGATCCTTTTTATTTATTTGTGCTGAGGATAAACATCACCACTAACAAAACTGGAATTGTGGCAGCAAGAGGATTTCCTGTATATCTGGCAACGTGTGAACATGAACTAGTAGTCTGGGGGCTTGGGGAGGGATGGCTCTTGGTGTCAAGGTGCAGCTCCATCCACCTTGCTTCTACCCAGGCTTTTCTCTTGCAGAATTTACTTATCACTTGGAAGGCTGGATGGTCTTGGGATCTTCTGAAGTGAGTGGTCTGAAAGCACAAACTGTTGCACATTTCAGCTGTATGTAGCTGGAGGAACTACTGGGCCTTCCAGGGAGAGAGCAGCTGAGAGCGATTGACGGTTCCAGGATGACTGGCTGGAAATTGAGTAGAATGTAGCTTCCAGTTCTATGTCTTTGTTGTTGTTGTTGTTGTTTTTTCTCCACCTTCTCATCAGCTTTGGAATATGTGTGTTGGTATTTTGACATTTCCATATTAGCACTGAGCTGAACTATGTGCATCTTCTTTGAGACCGAATAGTTAAAGGAGACTTTTTATAATGCCAGATCTACAGAATAGCAATGCAACGTCATACGTACTTTCAAGCATTGTGCGCACCTTTTGGCACAGAAAACTTCTGATGCAGGCTTTCATCTGCTTCATTTTCATGTGTTTTAGCGTTGGTGTTTCTAGATTCCTGCCCCTCCTCCCAAAAAATAAATATTTGTTTAATAGATTTTGCACTGCTCTTGCATTTCCATTTTTAGCACATGCAGATGTGCTCGCTCTGATGGAACCTTTCATTTTGCTAAATGGAGAGAAGGATATTTTGCACACACCAACTGAGCTGCAATTAGGATTATTACAAGAAATAGATCCAAGGAAGGTTCTTGTGTAGGCTAGGTCCGAGGTTCCTTGGCAACAGAGAGGAGGAAAAAAAAATGGAGACATTTCCTTCATAATATACTCTTTTCCTTGTGCGTAATCTCTTGTTGGGCCTTTTCTTGCCTCAAATTTCTCTTCCCAGGAAAAGCAGGTAGGTGTAACTGTAGGTATCCCCCAGAGCATTCTCTTAATGCCATAATAACAGAATGAGACTGCTCAAATTTGTGTTTGAAATATGCAATCACCAATTCTCTTCTGAGTAGTCAAACATCGTTCTGCCTTTGTTCTTGATCTCAGCTAAACAAAAATCAAGGCTATGCCCACCAAAACTTAGATATTTATGCTGTCTTCATTCTGCCTTTGACACTGAGAGTTAAAACATAAAGCTTTTTGGTTTCCAAGCCCAAGCATGTGAAACATTCACAGGAAGTGAGGAAGTGAGTTCAACAACTGTGCTATTTATGAACATATTCTGTGACATCATTGCAGGGTTTTCACAAAAAGCTGGGTAACCCTTGCTGAATGAGCCAGCCTGTAAAATTGCAGCAATTTCCCCAGGCATCAGTGTGGCATGCAGCTCGGGGCATTCGACTGACGTGATTTCCAGGTAACCAAAATGGCACAGTCTCGGAAATGAATCTGCTAAATTCTGTCAGGCAGTGGTGAAGGTGAGGGTGGGCTTGGACCTCAAGACTAGACTAGCAAAGCCTGTATGCTGTGGAGCCTGGGAGGACTTGCCTTTAGGGGATTTGCTCTGAGCCATCAGTGCTACACCTCACGCAGGCTATAAAAATAATCCTTAATGGGTGGGCAGGAAGGGATCCCTTTAACTCCAAGAACTTGAGAGAAAACATTTTTAGGTGGGAAATTTATGTCAAAGGCCTCTGACGTGTTTTTCTATGGGGGCAGTCACCAGCTTTCCTAAAATGTTTAGACAGCCTAAGGATGGAAAGCTCTGAACAGCTTCTCTCTGCTGAACAAACTCAAGAGATGGCATTTCTTCATGTGAGTTTAGCAGCGGGTGGTAAACATGGAAAAATGCCTCTTCCCTCACATTGCAACACAATGTGTCACGTACAGCTTGTCAGAAAACAATGTCTGGTTTACGTTTGCTGCCAGGTATCACTGCAGGAGGAACACCTAACCTGGGATTTATTTTTTCCAGGTAATTCGGTGGGTGGGGTTATCCACACCAGCGCAAGTATTTGGGGATTATCTGCAAATCATTCAGCAAAATTGAGAGCATCGCTTAGCAGAAATTCAGAATAGTTACTACTATGTGCAGTACATGCTTCTGTGGCTTTTTTTTAAGGTTGTCAGGCAAACTACCCAAAACTTCCCCCGAACCACTCTGACTTCTCTAGAAATGAAAATATAATGGATCCTCACATAAAGTGTTAGTATCTTGTTATAAAACAGGGCAATTTCTGAATTTAAAGCTTAAGGTTTCTGTTGAGATAGTTGGGAGGATAAAATTGATAGCAGCACGGTCTTCACAGCGTGTTTTCATGTTGGAACATCAATGGAATACCCTCCTACACCCACATGTGCAGGTCTGTGACTATTACAAAGAGATTTGGACCATTAAAATTATTTCCCAGACGAAATTCCCTTTAGCTGACATATGTTACTATATTTATGTTTCATTATATTATACAAACATAACTAAGGACAGACTGGATCAGTTGGAATAAATAGAATGACGATACTAAAATGAAATATAAAATTAGTGATAATACTAAAAAGCCTTTGTTTCTCTACAGCTGAGAGCACTCTATTTTGCAGATCTGGCCTGCTTAGCAGACAGTACAAGGCTAGATAATAAAAGTTTGAGTATGGCGGTATGATGTCTCTCTTGACAACCTTTCTCTGCAGCAAGAGAAAATACTTCTGCTGTTACGTGGAGCCCAGGTAAAACTGATAGCGTGTTCCAGTGTCTATTTTCATCAGGTGTTAATGCCTTTCCAGAAGGTGGTGGTAGCCCTGTCTTCCCTGGAAACCCAGCAGGCTCTGCTGTGCTCGTGCTGCAATAGATATTGCCTAAATGAATTATGATAGCAGAAATTGCCTGTACCCTCTGACAGCCTCTTCGTTTGACATTTGCAATGACCAGGTTTCATCCCAAACTCCTCAAGGACCTTAATGTTCTGAGCTCCTGTGATCTTCCCCAGCTCCTGTATTGTTTGTGGCTTTCCTTTCCGGACTCTTTCTGCTGTTCCCAGATGCACAAGTGGACCTCCAAACTAGACATAGTTTTGCTGCCCTGATCTCAGTGTAGCTCCCTACAGAGGCAGGATTGCTTCCCCACCTCTAACTTGATACCTCCCTTTTCATACACTACGAAGCCACTCTTGCCCTTTGAGCTGCAGCTTTGCATTGAGAGCTCATGTTGAAGCTGTTATCTCCACTGACTTTTTCAGTCTCACTCAGGGTCACTTTTTTCCAAGACAGAATCTTCCATCTTACAGCTGTAATCTGCCCCCTGGGTTCCCAGATGTATCACCTTGCATGTGGCTGTATTAAATGCAGCCAAACTGAATCGCAATCATTTGACCAGGAGATTTGGCTCACTCTGTAATAGTAACCAATCTTGGTGATGTCTGCTGAAACTTTATCAGCAAGTATTGTATATCGTCACGCAGGTTGTTGGTAAAACAATTTAAATACTGCTAGACCATGGGGAAATACTTTTTATTTTTTTTTCATGCCTCTCTCTAAATGTACCCTGCTAATTTGTACTTCTCCCTTAAAAATTGCACCACTGCAAACACGGTTTCAAAACACGTTTTCAAGATGTATGAGGTATATACTATGTGATTCCTTTGTAATGGAAGTTTTAAATCAAAATTTCACTTACGGTAGAAAAGTTCAAGAGCCCTATATTAGCAAACAGTCTTCATAGGCCTGCCCCATAATCTTTCTATCCTCCCATTCCTCATAAAATCTCACAGACAGGTTTGCTGATTCCTAACCTGTGTCAAAAATACTCTAAAGCATACACTGGTATGAATTGTGTCCTTGGCACTAATTATTTATTATTAAAATACTGAACAAACTGTTCTGTTTCCTAAGGAAATTTTATTTGGTCAGATCTGGACATCACTCATTCCTCTTTAGTAACAACTGAAGCTCTTAGCCAATTTGAACTAAATTTCCTTGTGAGACTAACGCTCCGGCAATGCTAATTATCAGTGAGTTTTGTAAACAAGTTCCAACAGAAAGAGTGGATGAAGGAGGCTCAACGTCATGCCCATTGCTCAGACAAGCATACTGGATTCCAGGGACTTCATCTAAGAGAGGACCTTGGGAAATCTGGCTCTGTAATATCGCTGTAATGGCACTGATGGAAAAATATCTCAGCGGGTTGCTTGTCTCTTTGTCCCCACTGTTTTCTAATGTTAGACTAAGTTCCTGTAGCACACTTCAGTGTCTTGCATACAACTCTTGTTGCAAAAATTTCTATTTTCGGCAGGTACAGTGTCCCGTTCTTATTTTTAGTCTAATGCCAGTGTGCTGTTAAGAAGGTGGCATGTTCCTCCTGTACTCCACACACAGAACAGACACATCTGCAGATAGTTCCTGCCCTTTTCTACACATCTATTTATCACTTCTCTATCTCAGGTTAATATTGATCATATATGTGATCTATAGTTTGTGTTTGTAATAATCTTGTCTTAAAAGGTTTATGTTCAACTCTTTAGACCACAGACATTTCAAGAATTCTGTTGGCTTCAGTGAGTAGTCAACTACATATTTTAGCTTACAGCTTTTCTTTTATCCTTATCTTGTTTCCATCCATTGTATACAAGCTTTATATCACTGATTATGCATCTACTTGCAGTATGTACAGCTGCGATATTGACATTAATGAGGGCTTTGAGATAGCATCTTTATTATAATAAACTGTTAACATGGCCCTAAAATGCTGTTGCTTGTTGTTCTGCTTCACTATGAAGCAGCTGGAAGGTATGTCAACTGTCATTCTGAATATATTAATATACAAGAAAATGAGAAGTTATGAATGTGAAACAACAGAGACTAAACCAGGCAAACAGGCCTAGAGCTGCAGCTGACCCAGGCCGTAGCCTGCACAGAGCAGCAGCTCACATACACTTGATGAAACAAGTGTAAGAGTTTCCCATTGTGGTTTGGATGGTGATTGAAGTTACGAATTTTGCCTGGAATCTACAGTTGTCTCCACTATGGCTCCCTACTAATCTAATTTTGCTTTGCTATGATCTTCCTGAAGATGTCAGTGCCTTTTACAAAAAGTCACAAAATAGCATAATACTCTAAAGAATATTGCAGGAAAATATTACCCCCATTTTGCAAAAAGAGATTAAAGAAAAGTAGTAGCAGCCAAGCATCTTGACTTCCAGGGCCTTATTGTAATTGCTAGACAACTTTGGCCTCTCCAAAATGTGCTCTTCTGAGCGCAGCATCCTTCTGCAGACACATTTGTGTCTGAAGGCCACATATTCAGTACTGCCCATGTGTACCGCATTATTAAAATGCTGACCTGTGATCTTAAGTTGGTATCTGGTAGAAAGCACAGAAATTGCAGGTGTATGTGTGATGTTTGTTGTCTTCTCTACAACCTGGTAGTGGTGAGAGACTCATTCAGCCACAAATTAGCTGTCCATGAATGACAGCAGTATATGTTTCACAGAAATGTCAATTTTTGAAAGAGACCCACCTTCCCATCTCAGCCTTACAACCACTGTCCACCTGGTGACAGTTTGGGAGAAAAATTAATGTAAGAAATCAAAGCACGAGGAGCAGAGCAGGGTAATGCTGAAGATGATTTGGGAGGGGAAAGCAACCCCTCCATAGATTGCATTTGCCCTCACTAGCCTTGTGAATGGTGACTAAGTCGAGGTTACACAGAGACGTTAAAAAGATGAGACACAACACAAGAGGAAGCAGTGGCAGGATGAAAGGTTTGCTGAGATCAAATGAGAGAAATGAGGACTCTGAGGGTCAGTCCTCCCTCTTATGCTTGCAAGTTCAGGCATTGACTGTGCAAGGAGCCACAGTTGACAAAGCAGGATCTGCTGAACGACTTAGGGATGAAGGGCCTGATTCTTCCCTCTTACACCAGCTTTGCATGTGTGATACCCCAACTGACTTCAGCGCATAAAGCTGGGAGCAAAGGAGCAGCAAGTCCTCTGAACAAACTGTGTAGGAGTACTTAACCCCTGCTGGGTGGGTCATAAACCTGTGATTACGTTAATGCTCCCCAAGGCCTAGGAACACTTTGGGAAGATTTTAAGAGCCCAGCGTTTAACCTTTTTTTTTTTTTAGCTGCAAAGAAAAGGACAGATTCTATCTTTGCAAACATTTCCCAATAAAATGGGAACTCTCATGAGTGGGTTTTTGTTCACTGCAAGCCCTGCAGAGTTCCAAATGTTTTTCACTATCTGGTGAAAGACAGGGAAAGCAGCAAAGTGGTAACAGCCAAAAATATCCCAGGAAATACTTGCAAGCTGTGCAAAACTCCCACAGCGATAAGGGATGTAGGCAGTCCTGCAAGAAAACTGTATGTAAAGCTGTGTAGTGATTGTGTATAACCAACGTGGGTTAAGCCCATATCCTCCAGTAAATTCTTCTTTCTACAGACTCTGGTCTAAAGTGGGTATGGACAACAACTAATGCCTCTCAAAAGTGTATCCACAACTTAGACTGGGGAGACTGTGAGGTTAAATGCCATGTCGAATTTAACATGATTATTCTGCTCAGCCCTGCACTCCAGGTACATATCAGCCATGGAGCTGGCCCATTAATGGTATTCCAACCATGGCAGCAATAGGGGAAGATGAATGTGTAAATATAAGTAATACTGTCTCTAAGAAACTTCACTATCAGCTGAATTTTTTCCTGGTCCTGTATATCTGCAGCCTTTCTACCCACTAAATATGGAAAAATAAATTCATTATTTGTTTACACTGTGCAGTGCAACAGAAACTTTAGAGGTGATGCTAATGAGAACCAGAAGCACAAGACTGATGTAACCAGACTGATTAGCCTTACCAAGAGCCTCGGCTCATTCACACAACATAATGCTGCACTGACATGGTCGTGTTGTTTCTGGGCTCTGAACTGATGTCTGCACGCTGAGGGGAAGTGGCTGTTGATGGTTCTCTGACAAAGCTGGAGAATATCTCAGAAAGCATGGGGTTGCACTGTGTGGGAAGACCTTTTGTGGTAGATTTTGTAGGGTCTTGCTCCCACTGGTCGTGACAGTTAAGAATCTCAGTGGTCATGAAAACTCCTTGTGTTCAATGGGAAGGGAAGAGGAGGAATCTTATGAAAAGACGATCTCTCAGCAAATCTCTTTTTTTTTTTTGTAAATGTACTGATGAAAGTGATTTATTTTCACGAAGATATACGGTGCATTATGTCAGGCTGACTTCAAACAGATCTAGCAAAGGTGATCTGCTCTGCTAAAGAGGGCTTTTTTTTCATCAAAATGATTTTAATTTGAAATGGAATATTCTTTAGAGTAGATTTTGAGATTAAATATTGATGCTGTTATCCACCATGCAGGAAATGAGCGTAAGCACAATCTCTAACATAGAATGATGTACTGCAAAAGAAAAAAAAAAGTAATAATTTGTTTTCAGTTAAAACCACACCCCTGTGGTCCAAAAACCGTCCGAGAACACCTCCAAAGCAGCCTTTAATGTGTGTGTATGTGTATTAATGAATTTCTCTTCTTAGTGAAAGAGGACTGCACGTCTCAGCACTCTGAATAAGAACAGAGCATTCAATCTCTCTCCATAGCAAATTCAGCCTTCAACAAGTAAGTTCTTCCAGGGATGGCAGTGATGCAAAACTGCTTTGCAAATGTTTTTCTCAGTTTTGTTGCTAGGTGATGACTTGGAAAACTTTGCTATTCCTGCTGAGAGGTTCAAAAAAAAAAAAAAAAAAAACAGGCCTCACATTAAAGAGTATAAAAAATAGGCCATCTTGCTCCGTAAGTCCCATTTCCTAACTCCTGGAGCCTGCACCCTGTGTGCCTTCCACGCTCTCACATGCCCCTCTCTCCCCGCTGCTTCAAATCTGCTTGCCAGAAAGTGGAGGCCCAAAACAACACTTCTATTTCACTGTAAGAAAGAGAGTGAACTTTAATCTTCCTATCCCTGACCAAAATAAGCAATTCTGCAAGTGTGTGTTGGTTTATACTGGCTTTTCCTTTCTACTTAAATTTTACTGGTTTTTAATTTTATTAATCCAAACCTGAATGAACAGATTAATTACTGATTAAACAGCTGCAATCAATTTTTCATGTAGCAAGAAACAAGAAAGCTTTGGGGATGACCCCACTGCAGTTTACTGAATCATATACCTGGGCTGAGTGCAAAATTGCTTGACTGGTAGCGTGTTGGTAGTTGATGAGGAAAAGATCTAGAGGCAGCACTGTAAGATCACATTGGGAGCTCAACGAGTTATCCCTTGGGCCATTTCCAAAGAAGGCCTGTTGGGAGCCGAGGGGGTGGGTTAGGGCCGAATAAGGTGCATTTATTCAATCCATTGTTGATTTTTTTGTGTCTGTTGGGGCATTTTTGATATCTTATTATCCGAGTTACCAGAGATGTAACCTTGAATTAGCAAATGGCTAAACAGAGTACACTCAGAAGCAGGTAGCCACTGCTGCTTTCTAAAATCAGGAAGTCTTATACTATAAACTGAATTTAGGAACAAACACTTTTTACATATTGAGTATGGACAAAAATATCCATAATGGCTAAAAATTACCATGGTCTGAAGTTAAAGTCAGTGAAGCAAACACCTTCCTCATCTCCAGTGAAGTTCTTGACATTTGAGAACATTCAGTTTCTTAAAATGATAGCATTTCTTCAATGCAACTGGCATTGTACAACTCCATTGAAAGACATAAAGCCATGAATTTCAGGCCCTCATCCTATAAATCCTTGCATTTTCTTTTAAAATCTGTTCATGTGAAAAGCTCCCTTGGCTTCAGAGACACCACTTGTGTTCATGACATTACACAAGGGAGAGTTTTTCTGTGATCAAGACCTAAACCCAGGAGAACCAATGAGTCTCAGTGTCTGACCTGTGTTTCCACTGCCCGATCCTAGAAGCTTCTGGTGGTTGTGGGTTTGTCTCTGCTGCTGGACTTGTGTTCTCTCCCTGTGCAGCCTCCACAGCAGAAACACAAGTGCCAGCAGTCGCTTCAACACTTCATTAGTTATGGTGAGATGGCAGAAGTTATGTTATCTCATGTTAGAAAGCAGTAAATTCAATGAGGGGTAGGAAAGAGGAGCTTGTTTGTGAGCCTCAGGATGGACAGTCCTTTCGCAAGAACAAGTGGCACAGACGTTGCCCTAAGAGATGTGGGGGATTTCTGGCTGCCTTTTTTTTTTTTAAGCAAACTTAAGTGAGAATGTCGTCAGTGATAGGTGAATTAGCTCTTCTCCAGCCTTCGTTGTACAGAGTAGATGGCAACTCTACTCTCAAAGATTCAGAGATGCGTTTATTATCTAATTATGTATTCATCACCATGAGAAAAATTATTCATTGCATCATTGCTGTTCTGTGCAGAATGTTCCAAGAGAAGGGATGAAGCTGGATACCATGTAGAGAGGAGGCTTTTTTGTGGTTGATGGTGTTGAATACTTACTTACCAGTGAGCTGTTGTTTATAGATCTCTTCTGCTAAGGCTAAAGTTCTTCAAAGGAATCAGTTCAAAATTAACTGTTTATTGTCAGAACAGCCTAGAGTGGGTTTATTCCACCTTGTAAATCTTTCAGGCCTTGTATCTGCTGATGTCAAGGCAATTTCTCACCACGGTTTGAATTTTTGCTTTCCTCTCATCACCTGTCTGCAAACAAAATGTTGTGGATCAATTGACTGTTTATCATGCACTGAATCATCCTTAGAAGTTTGCTTCAGTCTACTGGGTACATACTAATGTGTTTTGAACAAGCCTTTAAAAGTATACATCTGTTTCATCTGAACTTGCTGATCTTTGAGACCTTTATGGTCTTGTCAAGTTCCTGTGGGTTTCAAGAGGTTTCCAATTAGTCTTGAGGCAAGGGCCCACATTGTAGAAAATCAATATAGGAGAGAAAAAAACCCCACATATAAATTCCCATTATGTCAAATACTTCTACTGGAACTCCATCCTCGGACACTGAAGGCAGTGATGAGAGGTAAATGTGTAGGAAACCAGATTTCGTTAGCTTGCAGAACTACTTGTTCAGTTTTGGGTGGGTTAAACAACCATAGGAGAAGTTTGGTTGCTGCAAGGACACTAGCATCTGGGAAATGCGTGGGGACGGCGGATGCTGGCTCCAGCAGAGCCGTTACCAGACCAGACACATTCAGAAGTCTGTGCAATGACGTGTCCAAACCCAAATGACCTCATTGCCCTCAAGTGGAGACAGTTATGGAGGAAGATGCAATTGTCCAAATGCTTGGAAATTTGGAGCCTTGGAGCAAGAAAAGAAAAGCCTGGATAGCTAAGACAGCAGATGAGCTAATGATTGGTTTGGGTTTCATTATGAGTGGTAACTTTATATTAAATGCCAGGAACAGTACGTGGAAACTCGCTTTAAAGATGTGTCTTGGATCAAACAAATGATTTGTAGGCAATTGGTTTGCTGTGAACAAATTTTCCAAGGACAGATAGTGTAATAATGGCTATACACTGCAGGAGTTTTCCAGGAGGAAAAGAAAGAAAAATAAAAAAGTACAAAAATTACAGAAACCTGTTTAAAGACTGAGCACTTTTTAGCTGTGCAAGGTCACGTTGGTCTGCAGCAGAAAGAGAACCTGTTTTCCAAATCCACATTTCTGACAAGCAGCCAGAAGCAGAGAGGAGCCCTGCAGTGCCATGAGTGATCCAGAGAAATCAAGGAAACACCAGCACAGGCAGAGGAGATGGTGACTTGCCGGGGTTTCCATCAGAGGGGTCTGCTGCAGAGCTGTACCCAGAGCCGGAGAGCAGCAAAACCATCTCGGGAAGCCTGCAGTTTGGCCGTGGCAGGAAGCTTTGTTAATGTGGCAGAAAGTAGCAAGCCACAGTGGGGAGCAAGGTGAGCTAGTTCAGTCTGAGACAGTGTGGGTGAGCAGCTGCTGACTCTGCTCTGGGCAGCTTGGAGCAGGGGCAGAGCAGGACCCGAAACAAAAATAACAGCAGAGAAATCAGCCCTATAATAAAATGCTTCTCAATGCTACTGGAGAAGGCAACAGCACAAACATTACACAATGTATTGAAAGGGTGACGCCTGATTGCAGAAAAAGCCTCCCTTTCCTGTACAGGAATTAGATCGCTGCTGAGGAGGTGCCGCTGAAGTGGTCCCTGACCGGTGCCACCCTCACTCACAGGGAGTGTTGTCACTGATACTCGTTATTTGCGGTCAGGATGCACTCTGGACTTCTGTTCTTTTAGAAAATAGTTTCCTCATTCAAAAAATGATGTTTCCATCACACTGAAGGTAATCACAGGTGGAAATCAAATTTTTCAAGTCATTTTTTCAAATAGTTTCAGCAGAGGAAGGAATTGGAGTGAAATCACTGATGCCTTTGGTGCAGGTTTTGTCACTGAGCTGGTAATTGAAGGAAGAGACAATTCACGAGGTATTTCAAGGCTTACCCTTCATCATTTGTTTTTCTTGCAACTACTCAAATAAAATTGTATTTTCATTCAATTTTAGGGCAGAAGCAGCCAAATGGATCGTATCCCTTTACATGAAGCACAAGTATTTTTCCTCTTTTTTTTTTTTTTTTTAATTTTTCTGTTTTGTCAAGAAAGGAGGAATACACTGTTCTGCCCTGGCTGGTTCAGCAGCCAAAATGGGTAATGTTTGCCCAGCCCTGTCCAGGAGAAAACACATCTACATGCTGTGACCCTCCAGGTTTGTGTCCACGGAGAGAGAGCTTGTGGGGGGCTGGAGCAAGTGCGGTGCTCCCCTCCTGTGGGGCCAGGCAGCCCCAGCATGTGTGTGCCAGGGGAATATCTGTCCAAAGGAGCTGGGGGTTTTGTATCGGCCCAAGTTGTCAGAGGTGTTAGTTTTGCTGTTGAAGGAGTGGGTGTGCTGTCACTGAAGTGGTCTCCGGAACCACGAAGGGATTCCCAAAGGGGAGACCCTGATATTTTCATAACATGTTTGGAAGCGGTTTGGTCACAGCGGACAAAATTTAAGTTTAAAGGTGATCTGTATTTAGGTGATGAGGATAAATCAAAGGATGCTGATGGCAGATGTCACTAGGTAGAAAAATAAAATGATTCGTTCCTGTGGACATAGTGCAAGAGATCCCTGCCACGTGACTGAGAGGAGATGAGAAAGGGGAGAAAAATCTGTAGAGATTTACGTGGCACCAGAATGGCTTTGTTTTTTCATGTGACTGGCTTGGATGTGCTGTGGATCATAGCTGAGGCTCCACGGATGTGATGAGTAAAGCTGGGGTGGAAGTGTTGTGAGGGGTTCATCTACCCACAGCTCCAAGTTGGTTTTCTCACGATGCCGCAGGCCAAAGAGTTCCCACTCACTGGCTCGTTTCAGCTGCTCTCTCCTGTCCCCATCCCGACCGGTGAAACCGCCTTCCATGGGGCCACGTTGTGAGCTGGCTGAGGCAGCTGATCTTCCCGGAAAATAACCTGGCACAAATGGAAATTTTTTTTCAGCTGCATCAGCTCTGCGATCCGCTTCACTGTGTTGTGGCAACACGTCTAAGGGGGGGATGGAGACTGTAACGGGCAGCGGGGCGTGGGAATATTTTAGTTCGATATTGCCATCGGAGCTAAAAGCCTGCACTTAAATGTCACTGAAATTCAGGGAAAGTGAGCACCGCTTTTCTTATAGGGCCACTGTGTGAAACAGTCTAAACTTATTTCAGAAATCAGGTTAAAACAATCATGGCTTCCAATTCAAACACACCAGCACTGAAAACGTAGTATCTGCCAAGCCCACGGGAAAGGGCTGTGGTGGGTGTCTTTTGGTGGCAGCTGGGATGCTGTAGGCAGCACTGAAGCAAAAGTTTTCAAATAGGCTTCAAAAAATAAGTAATTTGTCTGTTTTTCTCCTGCGTTCTGACTCATTTGGGATCATATTTTCTACCTAAACAAGAATCCTTTTAAAAATGTAATAAAAATGACTCCAGAAGTTAGGGCTTCAAGCAAAATAGAAATGTATTGAGACTGACACTGAAAGTGTGGGAGTTGATAACTCCAACACATTTACTTGTAACTGCTGTCAGGATTTTGAAATTCAGTTGAGAGGTTTCATGAAGCAGCTAGTTTAGAAACATTTGAAGTTGGGTAGTTGTGCTTCAGTCCTAATTGCAAGTGGAAAGAAAAGCATGTTTAAAACAACAGTCTCCTCTTTTCTCTGGGTCCCAGTGAGCAAAAGGAGAGCTTTAAATAAGACTTTGTTGCAGAATTTCCACTCCCAGCACTGAAGCGTTATAGCCCCACACTTTTTCTTTTTTTCTTTTTTTTTTTTTTTTTTAATTCTTTTTATTTCTTACCACTATGAGAAAAAGGCAGGTTCACTGTGAGCTGAAAAGCAAACAACCGGGCTAGGAATTTCTATGTACCGAGCAGATGGGTGCACATGGCCCTTTTTGGGATACTTGGGCAGGTCTCCTTAACCACAGCTTGTTTTGCACTGCGTATCACTGCACGCAGGCCATTGTTGCCACGCACCTGTCTGTAATTTTGGAGGTTCATCTACCTCCAGCAAACTATATTTAAAAACTCAGTGCTGATTAGAGGAAAAAAAAAAAGTTCAGGGGAAGGGATTTCCTAGTTCACAAATAAGAATGTGCAGTGGAGCACTTACTAAGTAAACAGAAAACATGGGCAGCTGAGAGAAATCAATTTAGCTGAACAAACAATGTTCCATGTAATGAACTACTAATTATCCTTTTATGCCATGTCAGTCTGAATGATTACAGAGCTGTGCAGTTTAATTTGACGTTTGAGCATTGCCTTGCTCCATTAGCCTCATATAAAGCTACGACACGTTGAGAGGAATTTAAAAAAAAAAAAATGGTGGTGGGTTGGGGGAGAAGGGGGCTGTATTTATCCAGAACTAAGTAAGCACCTGTAACAGTTATGCGGAAAAGAGCTTCTTCATTTTCTTCTTTGGGCTTTTTTAAAATCTTGATTGTGGGGAAGGGGGCAACACTTGGGAGACATGAAGGAGCATGTCTGATGGTCATAGCAAACTCCTTCGGTGTGTTGATAACGCCCAGGTCTTTAGACCCTGCACTAGGCTATCATCGAGGGCTAGAATAAATCGATTGTGTAGATCAGACACACAGATCAGGGAGAAAGTGGATGGTAAACAATGCAGTGTGGGAGGAAATATCTTTCCTTGGATACTTTCTTTTTACTGGTGATTTGCACACAGTAGGTAAATCAAATCCCTAGGTGCCTAGGAAATCTCATGGTTAATCTAGGACTGAAGGACATGTATTATAAATACTGCTTTATTATCATACTGTTTGTCCAACTATCTGTACTGATAACAGGATTAGAGGGAATTAACATATAGAGAAAGCTAAAGACAGTTTGTTTGGATATATATTATGGTTATTAACTCTAGGAGTACCAGAGCAGTACCCATAGTCTGATACAGAGCTACATATTTTGGGCTAGATTTTTGTTTTACAAAAGACAAGTCAAGCCCACCATCACCAAAGTTCTAGGGGAAATTTCCATGGGAAAAGTGCAGGTGCAGGGAGGGCCATTCCCCATGTCTAGTTAACACACCAACATGTGAAACAGTGCCATGGGGGATAAATACGACGCAAGTGTCCAATGATAATATTTATGAGGTTGCATTCATATAAGTACAAATTGAAAAGCAAATGTTTAAAACCATTTGGTTTTTTTTTCTGATATGTGAGCTGTTGAAATATGTGCCATGACACCCTCCAGGCTCACTCTTCTCACAGAGTGAACATGGATGAGAACTCCCAAGTTGTTAGGATAATATTTAAAGAAAAGCCTTTTCAAAGCATCTATTTAAATTTTATTTTAAATCTCAAGGACAATGAGTAGCAACATGAATGGAAAAAGAAAGAAGATAAAGGAAAGTAAAAAAACCTCCCCAAAACTGGGAAGCTCAGTGATCCAGTCCGCTACTTTGGCTCAGATGTAACTCACATGAGGTCAGATCCTTGGCAGGGGCAAGCTGATTTCAATGAAGAATCTCTTTTTTGTCAGCTAAGGATGGGGCCTGAACATGTGCGCAGAGGACACGGTGGCCCCTCTCTCACACCTGCTGTTGACACAGAGCCTGCTCCTTTTGGCCACCCCTAGGCTGTCTGCAGGGCCTCCATCCTGGCCCTCTTCATTTTTTAGTTTTATTTTATTTTATTTTTTTAGGTCTGTTGAGTAACATCAGTTTGACAGCCCTGAAGACTGGGGGCTGTTTATCCACCACAGGGGTACCGCAGAAGTGGACATTTTCCTGACAAGAGGCTGCAGGCCTGGTGCCGTCCAGCACAGGTGACCACGGCGGCAGCGTGCTGGTGTGTGGGGATCTGGCTGCTGCACATGCCACAGCCTCCACACTGCTTGTTTGGGGGGTTTTATGTAGAATTCAACACCCCCCACCCCTGAGGTGATACAATTTTTTTTTTTTTTTGATGGGGGGCAGGGAGTGGTTCTTTGCTTGTTTGTTTTGGTGACTATCCCGTTGGGCTGGATTGAAGCTGAGCTGGGTTTCCGTCCTGCTGCAAGGCATGACGGAGCTGCAGGCTCTTACCCCAGGGCTGAACTGTCCCCTCTGTTCCTTCCTAATGTGCATTAGACACATTGGGGCCTTTCTCCGCTGTGCATTTGTAACTCCCATTGACGCTAATGGGTGTGACATGTGTCTATCCAGTGGAGAATAGACCCCATTGACTACAGCAGTTCCCTGGCCTTGAGCGATGCTCGTCACTTGATTAAGCCAAACTAATGAGGCACGACCGGGGCCAATGGGAATGTGTGGGACTCAGGCATTGCACAAGCTGGTGGAAACCTGCAGCTTTTCCTGGGGGCTGGGTTTTGTTTTACCAGGCAAAGATGCAGGATGCCATGGGATGGAGTGCACAGTAACAGGTGAAGAGGGTTCACCCTCACTGATGACAGCACCCCAATTGCCCTCTTCTAGTGGCAACTACACTTGAGAGTCTTGTGTGCTCAGCAGTGTTTAAAACTAGGTTTGGTCTTGGCTTCTGCTCACTGTCTTGCTACACTGGATCCTGAACCTGGCCCTATGGCTCTTTCTCTGGGGCATAGGTATGAACGTATTTTTGGCTCTTTAGCAGGCAGCCCACAGGTGGCTAAGGCAGGCAGCATCCTTTTCACCAACATTAAACAGCATCAAGTTTGGGAAATGGGAAAGGCAGGGAAAAGCAGAGACCCTGCAGTGAGTACTTCTTGCAGGTTGCCCGCTCTGCAAGAAGAGCCGTTGTCAGAGCGGTGGCTCCTCAGCTGAGTGCTCACCCCCCTGTCCATTGCTGGCTACCACCTCCCAGTGCAGATCACCCACTGCACTGGGCAGGAGCTGGAGGAGTGTGCAGGGCTGGGGCCTCTTTTGCTTTGCCTGGCCCAAAATCAGCCAAACTGGGCCAGATGCAGGTACACGAACTTAAGTGCTTGGGAGCTCAGCCTGAGTGTCACTGTGCTTGCAAAGGAACAGGATGGGAGGAAAATTAAGTGGTAGGAAGAGGCTGACACCTCACAAACTGAGAGCATGGACATGGTCCCTGTGAACAGGCATGTACCACATACGAGCACAAGATGCTGCTTGCTCAACTGAGGCCAGGAACCACGGCCCTCCTGCAAAACACAGCATCATCCAGAGCTGCTGTGTTGATACGAGGGCACAACCTGGTAGTCCAGGGCCAGACTACAAAGGCAAGATAGGTCAGGTGTAGATCTTGAGAGAAAACAGCATTAAAGAAACCTGAATTCTATTTTAAGACTGGCTGTTTTGGAGAGGTTGAGAAGTTGCCTGTACTTTCCCCTGTACTTTACCTGCTGGTACATTCCAGGTCAGAGGAGGTTTGTATTTTTGTCATATTGCAATACTTGCCTTTATGTAAGTGCTGCTAAGAATAAAATTAGCAGTGGGAGAAAAACATCAGTTTGATGTCTAAATTTGGAAAACTTGATGAATAAATCTATTAACTTCGTTGTGGAGAGAGAAAAGAATAGCAGCCCTTTGTTTAAAGGAAAGATAAATATAAAATAAGAGCTGATTGCTCTCTGTGGTTTTCTGAGGTGGGTTTTTTAGTGTTCTCTTGTCCCTTTAAGAGGATAAAAATATATTAATTGACTCTGTTTGATTTGCAGGACCGTGGCTTGGAAGATATGATCAGTTGGATCCGGGAGACTTTATCACGATTATCAAATACAATCAGCATCTGCAAAGAGGAAGAGCAGAGTGGGACGGAGGGTTCATTCACTTAAGCAAGAGTCCTCCCAGAAAGCAAGCGCCAGCCAGGTGTTTGGCACCACCGCTGTCCTTCCTGGCACGGTCACAGAGGGCAATCCGTGTCCCAGCTCTGATGGGAAGCAGCACGGGGCTGTCCGAGGTTTGTCAGAGGGACTCCAAGCTTGAAACTGCCCCAAGCATCTCCAGTCTCCTCCCAGCCCTGCGTCCCAGGCTGTGTGGGACTGTATGCTCCAGTCAAACCCCATGGTGATCAGAGTATATACATGAGAGTCTTCTGGCTTTGTCCAGAGCTGTAGAGGACACAGCCATCTGCTCCTCACAAGGTAGGTGCCTCATTCTGCTTGCCACAAAGTATAGAACAAAGCAGTAGAAGTCCTCGCCACAGACCGTAGCGTTTTATGGCAAGCACTGTCTTCCTTTGCCCAACATCTCTGGCAGCTGTGCCAATCGCTTTTCTTAGCATGTCCAGATCAGGTCACTTTTACCTTTACTGGTAAATTAAAGATTATTTGTGAAGTAATTGAGGTGGAAAGCAAGAGGTTAGAAATGGAAAAAACTATTAGTCAGGTACTAGACTGGTAGACTAGTCCTGGTTTATTCTAAGAGGTGGATAACTTTCTAGTCATCTCATCTGTTTTTCACTTGAGTTCCCTTATTTTTGTGCCAGCTGTTAGAGCTGCAAGTTCCACATTCAAGTGCTGTGGAAATGCTCTCTTCAACCTCATCCTTCTTTCCTCTCATCCTAATTGTTCCCTCTAAATCTTTTTGGAGTAAGAAGCTGACATATGAATGTGAATGTCCTGTTTAGTTCTTCTTCTCAAGTGGCAGCCTTGGGTGCTTAATGACCATTTCCCTCTCCTGTTTTGTACTAAATTGGCTGGGCATGGAGGAAAGGCTGTGCATAAACTAAGTGAATACTGTTTATGTTTTTCCTGTAGCTGCTCTTTGGACACCTACGGGTCATTAATTCCTTTGTTCCCAGCCAACCTGCCAGCTGGCAGCTCTCCTACCCAGTTTGTGCCATTCCCTTCGTGTGCTGACCCATTCCCACTGAACCCCACTACAGGACGTGTTTGGGAGGGACCAGGACTCTTGGGATCTTGCTAGCTTTCTGCAGAGACTAGAAGTGATATAACTGATACAGTCATAATACAGATAACCAGGAGCTCTGTCTCTTTTCCCAGCCTACCCTCTACATATTGGCAGTGTTAAATGAAAGAGTAATATTATTACTTTGGTGAGGGCATTGAGCCGTGCTAGCAGGTGGATGCCACTGCTGAAGAGAGGCTAAGAGCTATACTGTGACTATAGATCCATCACACAAAAGCGCAAAAGTATTACTGCAGCCTCTGAGAAACAGCCTCTGATGAAGGAAAGAAAATCATCGTCATCTCATGACACTGCTGTTCCTGTAGGTTGTGAATTTAAAAGGCGGCAGGCTGAGGAAGGGAGCATGGAAATCCCTGCTGATCAGGAGCGAGACTATTTTTCTCCTTTAAGAACATTTGCTCAGCTTTTTGATTTCCAGTGTTTCCAGTTGCCATATCAACCTGAGAAATTTGCCTGGCAATTGACAGCGTATCTTTCAACAGAAGATTTACAAATTTAGTTGCATCAGGTCCGGTATCTGATTGCTGGGATTTCACTTTATCTTATTTTACTCCTGGTATTTGCTTTCAAAGTCACATTAGCAGATGACCAAGGACCCTTACCCTTCCTTTGACCAGGCGCATCTCAGGCTCTGCAGTCCATGTGGAGAAATAAGGCACCAGGTCAAAATTCAGCAGACATCAGTAGCACGATAAAGCCTGCAGGACACATCCTTCTCAGGTAGCAGGCTGGGAAAGGCCATGAGCATCGACAGAAACAGTCTGACTTAAGCCAAGTGGTGATTTCATCTTTTATGTTGCTCTGGAGAGTGGGCACAGAAGGCACAATTGAGGGCAGGGAGGTTTCTCCTGGCTTTGCTGTTAGGCAGCGTGTTGGGTTTTTTGAGCCTACGTCTGCCCCCATTTCCCTCTCAGGACTGCTGGGGTGGGGAGGAATAGGGTGGGACAAGAGCCCACCTTCCGCCCACCCATCCATCGATGTCCTTTATCCAGCCCTGGCCATTCATGGGCCACTGGTGTAAATGGGGACTGAATCTGCCCCAGTACAGAGGGCTCTGTGGGGACTTTTCTGTGGTGAATATATTGTTTGGTTTGTTGTGGGTTTGTGGTAGTCTTTTTCTTTAAAAGGAATAAGAATAGAAAACAAGAAAGTCAAAAAGCCCTGAATCTTTACCTTTTTGAAGTGGAGACACCGCCACAGCAGGACATAATGGCTCACTGTGGTGGTGGTTTGCCTGAGAGCCTGGAGATTTATGTAATGAGAAACACAATTCCTGCAAAGAACATTGTTAAATCTTTTCAAAATTTCAGCTATAAGCCATTTTATTGCTAATAATATGGCTAGATTCTCCTTTTGAAGAATCTGGGAATGTTTGACAAGAGCGGAAAATGGAGAGGACTTGAGGCACCATAATCTGTATTTTCCATTTACCTTGCTTGAAGCTTGAACAACACATGTGCCACAAATGATTTGTTTATTCCTAAGCGCCCCCAAGGAGCCCAGTCTCCATTCTCAGGCATATAATGGCTATTCAAATGAAAGCTTTAATAGATTGTTGCAGATCTGATATCAATGCAGTGAGAGAAAGAGATATGCAAATATTCAAAATTAAACAAACTAGCTCCTGCCCTTTGCCTTTGGAGGTGCAGTCTCAAATCTGGATGGTGTCACCAAAGCAATGAGTTTGTTAGATGCAGCTCTCTGGAGAACTAGTTCGGTTTTTTTTCTTTTTTCTTTTATTTTTCCCTGACAAAGCTTTCACATTGTGTGAAATATTTTCTGCCTGTAGCACTCAGGAGTAAGGACAGTCCCAACAGGGGCTGAAATTCATGATGTATTCTGATTTGAGACTGAGGAATATCAGTGGGAGAAGCTCCTGCTTTGCTGGTGTGCTCCACATCTTCTTAAACCAAGGCACTTAACCTCAATGCCTTACCCTGGGCATTTCCCTATATGGTAGAAACAATTTTGGAAGAGTGGCACGGTGAAAAGCTTGCAGAGAGAGCAGAGGTACAGCTCAATTTGGGGTTGCAGTCTAAATAAAATTTGATTCTGTCTACCCTGCAAGACAATTTAGGGACTTCACTGGTTCTTAACACGGCCCGTGTTCCTTGTTCTCTTCCTGTAGTATGTGTGAGAGCTGGGCCCAAAAACCACTTCAAAAATGTAAAAATAACATGTCATCCACCTAACCATTGAAACTGTGCCAGCAGCTACTGTGTGCATTGAACAGCAGGGAAAAATAATAATTTTACATCAAAAACACCATAAAAGTTTTCAGTGTCTTCTAGGCTCTTGTAAAACTGCTATTATCTTGTCCAACCCCCAAGGCTTTTCGCGCAATTATCAATTACGCTGTGTGGATTTCAAAAAAGGCAGTGTCTGAAACACGGGCCACGTGGGGGATTGCACGAACAGCAGCGGTCGCACGGCTCTGCCTGGTCGCAGGAGGTCCCCAGGCACCTCGGCTCTGGTGCAGGCTCCTGGCTCAGGGGCAGAAGTCCTCAGAGCATCCCTGTGCCTCTGCTGCCCTCCTGTCTTCTGCACTCTGATCACAAGAGCTTTGAAGCAAGGCTCCCCTCTTGCTCCATCGTTACTGCTGATCAACCAGATATTCCCAGCAGTGATGAGTGGGACTCAACCTAACGTATCTCCAGATATCTGCAAACATCTCGAAAGCCTCTGAGCTATAGTATGAGCAATTAGAAATGAAGAGAGAGCCCAATGCTCAGCAGGAAGCAGGAGGAGGACCTTACTTCGGTTGGGAACTGCGAACAGTCTTCTTGCTGTAATAGGGACCAGAGTATGTTGGAAGTAGTGTGGGAAGGTGAGTTTGCATCTCCTTCATTAACATTAGCAAAGGCTGGGCATCCTGGGTTTGAGGCGTAGAGGATCTGATGAGAAACAAAAAGGGAAATGCCCAATAGAAAAATTACAGGGAAGAGGACATCTTCCCATACAAGTGTGAACTGTATCATGTAGAAAAGTTCCTCAAAACTGTATGTTGTGACAGTGCTTGCAGCAACAGTCAAATCCCACCTTTGAATGTAGTTAGACAGTTGGCTTCTACTTGGAATTAAAGGTGATCTCTGAAAACCATGGCTATGTTTAAACATGAAGTGGGCCATAAGTTTTTATGGGCTGTGACTACCAAAAAAGAATAAGCTGACTTACGGTGGGAGAGGATTGGGATGGGACATTCCCACGAAGTCCTCCCTGATCTCCAGAGGTACCCAGTCTGTTCCTAGAGAGCCTGGACACCCAGCACTCCCATGTGCTTCCCTTGACACATGGGGGTGGTTAGTGTTTCTGAAAGACTGATTTAAAGGCTTCAGATGAGAGATGTTTCTTTTGGCCTGTCAGTAGCACAGGAGAGAAGGAAGAAAATGGACTTCCCTGAAGATTTTCCCAAATGCATGCCCAATTCAAACAGATTCATCCAGTTTCCTTGCAACTGAGAATTCCAGATCACAGGTAAGTCTAGCACAGACTTCCCTAGTACCATCACCAGCTGCATCAAACCCTTGCTAAGCAGTGTGTAGCAGCAGATTTGTATAGGAATTTTCCAAATAAGCATTTTTCTACTTCAAAGATGTTCTTTAAAAACTGATACATCTTGTGGGAAGCTCTTGGTTTGGGCATATCTCATTTTCAGTTTAAAACATTTTGACTTGATCAGCATTTTATAATGAAAGATATTATTTTTCAAATTGGCATATGCAATTTTATAGGTAAAAATATATTAGGGCAAAAATAATATGAAATAATGCCGAAATGTTTCATTAAAATCTAAGCGGCATATAACCGTTTTTTGTTTCTTTCAGACTGCTGGTTTTCAACAATTAAGATTACTATTTCTGGTCCTATTTAAGACAGGGGAGAAAATGTGACATTCTGAAATCTTTGTAAGATTCGGTTTTCCACTAAGCTCTCCTCAGATGAGTTTGTAGAAATTCTTCTTTTTTCTCTGTCCTCCCTGGCTCTGTTACCATGCAACTCCGTTCATGCTGTTCTCCAAGACAAAAATCTGAGACAGGCTGAGATTTGTGCTAATGGTGAGTGCCTGTCTTTTTTATTTTTTTCTTTAAATAAAACAATTTCCTAAGGCATTGAAATGGGGCTGATAAAAAGCAGCTTTTAAAATTCGTTCTAGTAAATTGTAGTAAACCAGACCATAAAGTCTCGTAACTGTAGGTTTGCCCTTAATTGTACCTCACTGACAGCCTATTTTCCTTCTCCTCTGCAACCGTCCCCTCTTTCTTTAAGAGCAAAACATGTTGTATGCTACTTCTGAAAGATTTGTGGCGTTTGGCACAAATTGAACAAGATCTGTAGGTAAACACTGTCACCTAGTGGAGGAACGGCATCAATTTTCCCAAACAGTGGAAGAAAGTTTGCCCGTGTGCTTTTCCATTTTGTCCAAGACAAATATTATTTCAAATTGGAAAGAGTTCTGTACTGGGAAATTGCATTATTTCTAAATCGGTGCAGAACTATTGCAGAGTAGAAATTGCGGAGTACTTGGGGTGAGAGATTTGGCAGAGAGCATCTGAATGCTGGAGAAAGAGTAAAAGCTCCGTGGAAAATCCCTCACCATTAGAGGGTGGGATGATGACTTTGGCGATGTGGTGGTAGATATCTGAGAAAAACGGTGCCTAGAGAGAGCAGGAGGTACGACGATGCTTGAAGAGCCTTCTGAGTAGGAAGTAACAGTCTGGAAATTCAGGGCATGATAGACTCAAACAAGGGTAAAATGCTCTAGAAGGAAGGATATGCTCCTGAAAACTAAAGGAGACTGCATATGCTGAAGAACACTCAGAGTACTTAGGTCTGTGCTTTCTAACTAACTTGCTCTCAGGATCCCTCGGAGTCAAGCTGAATTTGAACTGAAAGCACTCAAGGAAGAAATTAATATAAACAGGACTGAGCCAAGAATTATGTAGAGAACAGTTCTTCAGGCTCCTGGAAACTCTTTGGGGAGAAGAAAAAAAAAAAAAAAGGATTCAAGGACCAAAGGTGAGAACTCAGGTAACTCAGTTTCTAAACAAAATGAATACAGGCATTCCATACTTCGTGCAGGGTGGGTGGGAAAGTGGAGGTTTTTAATCCCCTCTCACTATCCCCCCTTCTTCCTCCTGTAACATCATCACTGCAGCTTGTGAGCAGACCCTGTATCACCGTCCTCCAGCGTGCTGGCTGTGGGAGAACTCTCAGGGTGAACATATAGACTCAGGTCTCACACTGACATGGATTTGATCAAAGCGATAAGCCAAAGCATTTGGAAGAAGGAATGTTAGAATTGTAGGCAAAACAATAAATATCCTCATTTCCATAGTTCAGGAAACCTGAACTCTAGAACTTAATTACATTCCAAATAAAAGGAAAATCCCGATTGTTTTTTATGGCCAGTTGTTCTGCTAAGTTTGTGTTTGGCCTCTGTTTTCTTCATTTTTGTCATGTATCAAATGGATGGTCTGTCATTCTTCACCAAAATGGTGAAAGTGATTGTCTTGAAAGTCCCAGGGAGCTCTTCATGCAGGCAAACTAAAACATGCTGCAAGTCAGGACACTTTCTCACTTGAGTACACACTTGTTTCCAAAACAAACACTGGCATAACTGTATTTGCTGTATTTGGTGCAGTCTTCCTTCTAACTGTTTTATTTTTCTTTTTTGTACTAATCTTGGACCAGTTCCCACTGATTGAATCAGTGGAAGGCACCATCTTCTACTGGTCCTCACCGTGGACATTGGCTGGCACAGACTTGGTCACATCCCTTTCCTTGCCCTGTGCCTCAGTTTACTCCTCCATTAATGTAAGTGTTACACTCGCTTTCCGTAGTGCTTTTATTCTCGGGATCTCAGAGCTCTTAACTACCCTTTCTCAGATAGTCAAATCATTACTAAATCAGAGCTTTTTCATTTTTCTCTTCTCAAAGAGAAGGTGATACTAATTCCTTTGCTCATTAAAGTGCACATGGGGAGGAATCCTGTTGAGTTCAGTGATACTATGAGAAGAAAAAGCAGCATGTGAGGTCAGAATCTTCCCATGAGTTACAAGTGCAAAAAACTGTGAGCAAAGAGAGGCTGAATGAATCAAGGATCCCACTCCTGGGAACAACAGAAGGAAGAAATAGAAGTAGCAACCGGAAAATGCTGCTCTTTTCAAGAGCGGGCTGTGTAGATATCCATTAACTCTAATATTAAACAAATACAAATTCACCTGCTTAGTTGAATCCTCTTTTGCTTCCTTATGGAAACACTTGTAGTAAAGCCTGGGCTTTATTTTTAACAATTAAAAAAAAAAAAAAAACAAACCACCACCTCTTGTTCCACCAGGAAATCACAATTTCTTCAGCCAAGAACATCTATTCCGAAGTCTGAGGAGGGCTGGCGTACCTCTGTGAGGCTGTGTAAAGACAGCCCAAACATCTTAACATTCCCATCCTGGATCCATCCCTGCTGTCAGCGAACCCGTTGGATGCTCTTGCTCGGCCTCCTGGCCGTGTGCTCCTGTATCAGTGTGCTCCAATGGCACCGCGCCGAGCCCAGGGTGGGCTGCCAGCTCCCCCGGGGATGCAGGTACCACATGAACAGGGGTTTTGCCAGGCAGCCTGCCTAAAGCTGAGAGTGCCACCGCCAGCACACACAAGTGCTCCTAAACCCTGTTTGGACCCGTTTGTATAGGCACATGCCAAATGTTGGGAGAAGACGACTGCATGGGCAACCACCGTTGCCAAAAAGGCAAATTGCATTGCTCAGGTATATGAGGAACCTCTGGCAGTTGGGAAAGGATACAAAGATGTAATCACATTAACATCCATCCCTCAGGCTGTCTGGGCAAATGAAGATCCAGGGCAAGCAGCATGCTGAGGAAATGGACTGGTCATGAAACACTCTGTGTGTGTGCATGCACAAACATAACAGCTGTTTTGGTAACTTTCTATTCCTGTTTTATTTTAATGTGAAATCAGGCTTCAGAGTTGACAAAGGTATTGACTGGAATGGTCTTTTTTAATTACGAAAAAAAAGTTTATAGACAACACATTCTATTTCTGAGTTGAAAAGAGAAGTTAGAAAATCTTCGCTTTGCTTGCTTTTAAGCTCTTCCTTGCTGTAAAAGTTTGTTGATTTGCTCTTTTCAGTATCCATTGCCTGTCTGCAGCAGTTCTGATCTGATACTCTGAGGGAAAATAAGCCTTTTCTAACTAGATCTATGAATGTGGTCCATGAAGGATATCTGTTGACTCCAGATCCAATAACATGGTCCACGATATAGTGGGAAGGCAAAGCCACAGCACAGTATATCAGCTTTAAGAAGGAAGGGTGGAAGGAAATGTTACAAGTGTGTATCCTCTGCCTGAACAAGTACAGCAGCTAGTGCTTTAGTAAGGGAAACCATCTTTTATCCATTTAAATGATCAGCACACAAGAACAGCAAAACACAAGGCTTATAAGATGCCTGAATCCCATCCTTCAAGGTGGCCTCATCTGCTAAGGAGTCACATTCCTGAGCACCGGGGAAATCTGAGGAGCTAATAATTTCCTCTGACTCAAAAGCAAATGAGCAAAGCAAAAACAAAACAAAAAACATCCAGCATACTTCTGAAGCTTCCTGTTTAAATCTGCTTCTCGCTGTGCACAGGATTATTTTATATTATAAGCTGTTTCGCATGGACATTCTGCTTAGGGCATCGAGTAGCGTGAGGCTTGATGACTTCAACAAATTTGAAGGGAGAACCTGGAGCAATGATGAAAGACTCCATGTTTCCTCACCTTTCCTCCTAGCTGCCCATTCAGATTTTCCAGGAGTCCTGCAAAATAAGCTTTTTATCTCCATCGCCAGATCACATCCAGTCCTGGAGCAGGTTGTGCCTTTCCATAAGAAAACATCCGGGAGCTTTGGGTTCTGAAACAGAGGCTGTTCAGTGGCATCTCCAAAAAGTTACTGGATCTCCAGTCATCTTCACATGAAACAGCCATGTGAAAACCCACCACTGCTGCTGGCATTACTGGTTTAAGGCTAGCTGGGTGTAGACACTAATTTTGCCTCTCATTCCTTGGGGTGGGCTACCAGGGTAGGACATCAGTGAAGCAACGAGGAGGAGGTGGCACCATTTCTGTACGTGTAGGACTTCAGTCTCCAGTGGTTTCATTCCAGCACCTTTTCCCACAGTAAAAGCAGCGGAGAATTCTGTTCATGTTCTACAGGCAGCATTAAATGGGATGTTTTAAGCTGAGAATGTTTTCCCAGCTCCTGGCCAGGGTTAGGCACACAGCCCTGAGGTGGGCAAAGTATGTGATTGCCATCAAACTAAGCAGCTGCGTTCACCTTGTCTTGGATTTCTTTATATGAGGCAGGGGATGATTCATAAAAGGAAATGCTGAGGCTACACAGGTTGTCAAGTGTCTAGTGTAACCAGGTGTAATGATTGAGGTTTTGCAGGCAAGCTGCAGTTAAGGGAAAAAATAACAGATCATGGGTCAAATCCATTCCTGATGCAACTCCACCATCTTCAGTAAGAGTTACTCCCGTGTGAATATGGCCCCGTGTTCCTCACTCATAAAATAAGGAAGATCCCTCCTGCAGCAGAATCAGTTGGAAAAGGGAGATGGGAAAAATGCTTCCTTCCAACCCACATTAAAAATAATCACTTTTTGTTGCACAAGGGGGCAGGGAAAACCAGAGTAGAATTTGCTCAGTATGTCAAAGTGGGGGGAAAACGGCATAACTGAGAGGTCTCTTTCAACTCTGCTCAGTTCTAAAGAATGCAGGGAAGAGGGGAAAGCACATCTATATAGATACCTGTACATAATCTGTAATCTATAACTATAGCTATATATATAGATAACTATACATCTATAGCTAGATACATTTGTGCTTCCTAGATTAATTATGTCACCAGTGTGAGATCTGGAGATATTTAGGAGGAATTTTGCACAAACATAGAATGATCTAGAAAAAAAAAGGATTATATTCCTCCTGTTGATTAGACCTGTTGTTTAAAAATAGTAGAATATGTCAGTTTTAAATGCCTGCTAGATTTTTCACTGCTGTGTAGTGTTTTCTGTCTCAGCTTTTTCTTCCCATTTGGCAGGTCTGCTGTGTATGTGAGCTCTACGGGAACGCAGAAAAGCCACCTGAGGGAGAAAATTGCTAATCACTAAAAATTACTAATCATTCTTTCACACTAAACAAATCCCACTGAGAGGTTTTTAGTTACACAAAGGTGGATTTTTTTTTTTCTTTCCCTTTTTCACTCTTTCCTCCAGCTAATGATATAGAGGTGCAAAACGCAGGATATCACATCCTACTATGCATTAGCTGCAGCATTTTCACATGATAAGATCTAGATCTGTGTCCAAAATAAAAGCACAATAGCCTGAAAATATTCTAATGCACACTGCTAGCACTTTGCAACCAAAACAGAAGGAAAAGCAATTCAGACAGTCATAGAATAATCTTTCTGAGGTTATTTCTATTCCAGCAGTGGTGACGTTCCCTTGCTGAGAGTGTGGCCCCTGTGCAGTTGCCCCGTAAAAGAGTTTGAAACCTAAGCAGAGGAGACAGAAGGCTGGAAGGAAAAGATATGGTTGGATCTGCAGTCTTTACAGCCAGGAAACTCAGAGTAAGTGCTTTTCTCAAGGTCCTTTGGGACCTTTCTAGTGGAAGTGGAGGCTAAATCTGCTTCTTCTGAGTCCTGGAGTCCTAACCAGAGGAGCCTGCTGACTCCCAGCTCCCTCTCCCGCTCGCTTGGCCTTAAAAAAGGCCTTTGCTGACACATCCCAGGAATGCGGAGTTGTTCGTCTTCCCATTATACTTCAACATATCCGCTCACACCTAAAACTACTCATTTGCCTTTGCTAATGATGCTCAAAACATTTCACTGGCTTAATCTCCTCTTGCCTTGGCACGGGATGGGGCAGCAGTGAGGAGTTCGGGTGCTGGTGAACGGCTTGTTCTGCACAAGGGCATCCTGCTCCTGCAGCCTAGGCCATGGCCTCGCTTGTGCCCTGTGTGTCCAGCCGAGCGAGCTATGTAGAAATTGCAACAGCTGACACCAGCATTTCCTGGGGAGTTTGCAGACAAATATGCCTTCCTAAGCTAACAGCTGGGTAACTGTCTGGAACTGGGGGGCTAGGAATTCACCATAAAGGAAAAATTTAATTATACCATTAATGTATATTAAAAAAAAATAAAAATCAGGCTGCATACTTTTGCTCGTTCTATTCCAGCTGGGGCTTCAGGGCACAGCTAAGCACCTTCTGTTGATAAGGAGGAATATTTTGTCATTCCTTCAGCCTCTTTGGAAAATGCTTCAAGATTTGGATTACCCGGCCCATACAGGGCAGCCAGGGTTTCCTCAGGTTCAGCTGCTACGACACAGCACAAACAAAATGAAAGTGACAAAATTACCTTGTTTACAGTCCATCAACAATTCTACTGTGATACGGTTACGGATGCTCCACCACCGAAGAGCATCTGTTGAATTTATGTTGACACATTGTGTGTTTCTCTGGACCAAATTCAGAACTGCTGTAAGCAAGCTGATCTCAGGTACATAATACTTGGAATAGATTTTTATTTCCATCCCATTCCCTTCTGTTTTTTTCCATGTATTTTCATGCAGACATTATCTAAACTGAACCAAACAGAAGTGCAATATGTTTTTTATCACTGCTCTGAACTAGTCTGAAGCTCACTTTTTTGTGTCAGCTGTGCCTGTTCAGGTCTCAAAACACAAGACTCTCTCCAGAGCTTTTTTACTACACTCATAAAGAAATAATGAAAAACCAAGAACAGTTCCTAGAGAAAGGATGGCATGAGGAGTGAGCAATGTCTGGCTGCAAGTCCACTCCTAATCTCTTCCTTGGACAGAACAAAGTAGGACAGCGCGCTTAAGATACGTCTGTTTTATAAACCAGATGAGCAGCTGCTTTGCTGCAGTGATGAGCAGTGATGTTAAAATGCTGTCGCCGAGCTTTAGGATTAAGACCTGGTGGGAAGCAGCTGTGAGGAGCTGGCACCGCATGGCTCTGGGGCTGTCCTGGGAGTGCTGCCCACACCGGGACCACCCGAGCGGGCACTGCCACTCTGCATTCCTGCAGATTGCCTTGCTCTGTGGTTTCTAAAAGCACTAAATGTTTTGCCTTGGAATACTTTGTCTTTAGAGAAGACGCTTTGGGATTTTTTGAAGCAGAATGTGGCATTCTGTAGCTTTGATGTTTTGACACACTGGTATTTTTAAGCTTGCGTAATTCACTGAATTCCACACAAGTTTGTAGTTTCAGTAACTCAGAAACGTCATTTGTCGGTCAGTTTTAGGCTTCCTCAGAAAGATTTATTTTTCCCTGGCTCCATTCCCCAGGGGTCCCAGTAGGCTCTCGTGGAGCCTCCATGGAGCACCCTTTGCATGAGACGGTGGTGACAACAACAAAAGCAAATGTGAGGATTGTGCTGTAAAGCTGCTGTTTTGTGGCCAAAACATGTCCCTGTCATTATCAGCCAGCAATAGCTATGGGCGTCTGCAGGAGACTACAGTGTTGCCATGAGGTGGGTTAGTACTAATTACAAGATGTTTATTCAGTCTAAGTAACTTACACTGCAGTTTACTCATTAGCACCCAAAATGGCACATTTAATTGGAGCGATATATTAATACAAATAGAGGATTACAGATAAGCAGGGTGCTTAACTGTCTACAGTTAATTTATGGTTAACTAAGGTGCTTATTTACCCTGGTAAAAGTATACATCCACACAGCAGCTTTGTGAGAGGAGGATTTCATCATGCTTCAGCAAAGAGTAGGTGCTGGTTCTTCTCTCATGTTATCTGACCTTATTGGCGTTAATGTGTTTGCAATAGAAAAAGACACTGCTCCTTCGCCCAGCGAAGGCTAAAATGGCCTTTCTCAACTCAGCTTTTGCGCAGCTGACCATCTAATAACTAAAGCACAGTAAAAATATAGTGTATTTTCTTGCATCTTATATTTGTTGAATCTTTCCTATGTACATTATCAGGGCTGATCCTCAATTAACTTATGTGATTTATTATGAGATCATAGGTTGGTTTCATAAAACTCACACAGAAGTCTATATGAGCACTTTTATAACTGATAAAGCTAAAAACGATTAGGAAACAGTCTCAGCTTAACCAAAGCAGTTATTATAAACCAAAGAAAGAATGTTTTCTCAGGGGTTTATGCTGATTGATGTTCACATGTATATTCATCTGCTGACTCCTTGCCCTGTATTTCACTATGCCACCTGCAAAATAGGTGGAAAACACCTGGGGCTGGTTGAGTCTTTTAATTGCTTCATTGAAAATGGCAGAGCAGATCAAGAGAAACAAAAATGGGTGTTGGTCTTGTTAACCCACAGGTGGGAATAATGTGCTGCCTATCAGGATGGTGGAGAGGCTATAAAAGGAGAAAACGTGATTGAAGGCATTCTGTCAGAAGTGAACAAGCAGGAGTAGTTCTAAGCAAAAAAGAAGAGGAACTAGGGTAAGAGTTATTGTATGGGATAATTTAATTCACTTGGTTTGTAGCAAACAAAAAAAGTAGTTGCTGTTCGAATTCTAATCTGTTCTTCTTTCTTTTGATAGTGGTTTTACTTCTGTTGCTCTGAGGCATATATCTGGTGTGAATCCTGATTTCTAGAGAGATGTGTATCTTTGTTTTGTTCTTTACCAGGCAGGAGATAATGCTGTTCTGATGGGATAACCTTGGTTGTCAGACGCTCACCAAGCTTCTCTCTCTCCTCAACAGGGCAGGGGGAGAAAACAAGATGTTAAGAGCTCATGGGTTGAGATAAAGGCAGAGAGATTACTTAACAACTAGCACCGCTAGCAAAGCGCAAAGAATTTGGGGGGGGCAGGGGAAATCAAGGTAATTTATTGCTAATTTTAAAAAGCGAGTAGCAAAAACAACTTTCTAACCCCACTCCTTCATTCCTGACCCTCCTACCTTCTCCCCCTCAAGTGGCACAGGGGAAAGAGGGCTTGTAGTCAGTTCATAACACCTTGTGTCTGCCACACTTTCCTTGTACTTTTCACCTGCTCTAGCATGGGGTCCTTCCCACGGGACAGTCCTTCAGAAACTGGGTCCTTTCCACAGGGTGCAGCCAGTCCAGGGCCCCAAGAGCCACAGTTCCTGATGGAAAACCTGCCCCTGTGTGTGCTCCCTGTGGGCTGCAGCACCCCCAGCTGCCAAAGCCTTGCCCCGTAAACCCAATGCAACTGTCTTAATTGATATGCTTTGATCTTTGTGAATGGGAGGATAGAATCCCAAAGCCATGTACGTATATGTTATATATTTTTGCTTGGCTATGTTTATTGTGTGCTCTCTGTAAGCTCATTTTATCACCTGGGTTTTTATTATTAGCTGTTCATGGTAACAGGTATTGCTATGCCGTGAAATTTCATCACAGTGTTCTGGGCTTTTTATATCACTGGTCACTCTGCCCTAACCCTAGATGTATGCACTGAATAACCTCATTGTTCGTTTATAATGTCCTTGGCTTTTCTATAGCCTTGTCCCTATGATATTACTTGTGGACACAGTGGGCTGGTTTGAAGACAGTGAAGTTAAAAGTGGTGATGTATGCAACTATGTAACTGTGAGAAGAAATGTATTGATTCCACATACTTCCTTTTCTAACCTGCTGAAAGATGTTTCATCATGTAGGACATCATGGAGATCTTATATTTGTTACTTAACATACACTGAAAGGTCTGACTTCTCTTTCTTGCTGGCTTTCTGAATGGCAAAAGCTGTTGTTAACATGTCTTGCGTGTCAGAGATCAGGCTGTTCATGATAGCTTATGAAGCTTTGAACGTATACAGTAATAGAGAGGAATGGCAAACTGTTATATTAATGTGGCTGAAGTACAAAAAGCGGAACTGTTGACCTTGCTAGCTCTGCATTTGGGGCAAATGTTACTGCGGTGAATAGAGTAACTTTAACTAGGATTAAACAGAAGTTGTTTTGAATTTTGTTTTGTGTGTTTTGCTCTGGTATAGATCAATGTGCATGCCTGAGGGGGGCTGGGCAAAATGCTAAAGATAGTTGCAATTTTGCAAATGTCAGAAATATTTTTGATGAAAACTGGACAAAGAAGCCAGTAATGAAATAGAAGCAAAAATTATTTCTGTGGGTTCATAGGGCACTGGAAAAGCTTCTGTTACTCAACTTCCTTTTCTGAAATAATACCCTTTTAAATCAACCAAACAAATAAACAGCCTTTACTATCACTCTTGCCTGGCATGGCTGTGGTATTCACCGAGTGGAACCAGCAGGTATCCAATGGGTGATTCAGCACAGCTCTTGACCTCCCTCAGACAAAAAGTCCCATGAGTTACAGTGGCTGGTTCCTGAAGTGTACAAAAGACTCTGCAAAAACATATGGCAAGAGATATTAGTAAGATTGTGTTGAGAGGTATGGACAAACAACTGGGATAAGTGCTCAGGTGTTTTCCACTCTTTTCATCCAAATCTAATATCAAAATCAGCTTTGTAGGACTGTATATGGGGAGACACCTCTTATCAACGGGCTGTTTCCAGGCTCAGTGATGTTATGTGCCTGTCCAAGGCCTTTCTTCCATGGAAGAGATTCCTGCCCCATAGTTCATTTACATGGTTTTTCCGCTGTACACAGCATCACATTTGCTTATGCAGCCACTGCCTGAGCAGGGGATGAAGAAGCTGGGGGCAGAGACTCAGCTGACCAGCCACGGGCTTGCATGGCTCGTATCGCCCAGCGCAGCTGAGAAAAACTGAGAAAAACTGCCCTCTGCCTTTTCCACAGAGGAAAACCCCTGCACTCAAGCCCAGTGCTGTTTCCCAGTCCTGCACCCGGTCTCTTGAAGCAGCCTACTTTCACCCCACCGACGGGCAGCTTCCTTGGGGAGCTGCAGCACAGGGACCGTTTAGGAAAGCCCGCGCCGTGGCCATTAGCGCTGTGCCGAGAGCAGCCTCTGCCGATAACGAGAAGCCCTTCTGCCTCACTGCTATTAAACTGCTGCCTTTTCACGAGAGGAATCCTGAATTCTTCCTCAAACCTAAACAAAAAAGTGAGCCTTTTATTCGTTTCATCATTATCTAGGGCTGCCACATTCAAATGATTCTCCAGCAGTCCCTTCATTTCCGAGTGCACACGTCGAGAAGGGATTGGAAGCCTTTTGATTAAGAATAAGAGGTGATGACACTACAACCAGTGCAGGGTTGTCATCATTACCGTGTACCTGCACTTCCACAGAGCTCTCGCTCCAGGTTGCCTCTGATATAAAGCTGCTGTACTCTGTGCCCTAATTGAATGGAACTATTTTATAAACACGCATTCCCTGAATCCCAGAAAAGATCCTTTTAGAGGGGAAGATATGGGGAGGGTGGTGGGGAGGTGGGGAGCTAGATGGGCTCAGTTCCTGGCAGACCAATTTTGTCTGTGAGAGAGATTTCTTTGTTCCCTGCAAAACTGCTTGTCGTCTACGAGCAGATATCATGGGTTTCTTTTCCTACAAGTCAAATGAATGATCTGACCACCCACTTTTAATCCTGTGATTTTCTGCTTTTGGCCTGGATTACAAGTCACCTATGGCCACCTTTAGTACACGGCAGGCTGCAAGTTTATACAAGGCACCTAAGAGAAAACATCCACTCCTCCCTCACCCTGTTTGTTGACTGTTCATGTCTGATAATTTAACTGGCTGACTTGGTCACATTAATGACCTTTTAGTAGCAACAGAGGGAAGAAACCTGCCGTGTACCACCAGGATGCTCTCGTCTGCCTCATGAGACTGCATTCATGTGTACATCCTAAGTCCACACCTCTTATCGCAGTAACAACGCTCTTCAGATGACTTTTTAAGCAGCGTCCCTCTTTTCAAGCACTCTGTGGTCACACTCTGGAATCTCCACTAGTGATTTACTGTTTTCCAGGTTCACTTTTAAGCGTGGATTTTGACCCATATTCCTGTCCTGGCTATTCCTCCGTTCCCATGCGATGTAACTGCAGCTGTAGTGGGTAGAAGTGTTGCGCCTGAGCCTTGAGAGATGCAGGATCTGTGCTGGGTCAGTGTCTTCTTGGAAACTGGTCCCCCAGTTGCAGCTCAGTAGTTAAACTAATCCTCTGCTATCTGTGTGTTTAAAGGTGAAGGGCTTTTATTGTTAAACAAGCTTTCCCTGAAGCCTACATTTTAGGAAAAATACTCTAAAACTGCTAAATGAAATTGTATTAATAGACAACAAAATTACAGCCAATTTTTGGTACTATTTCAATAGCTATGTATGAAATTTACTGCATAAGGGATGTTGAGTTAAAAGTGGTCAGAGGAGTTACTTTTATCTTGGCTTACATATAGCATTACATTTACACCTGAACACAGGGTGAATTATCATCCAGAGGAGTTGAGAAGGAATCTCTTTTTCTCCAGGAATGGCAATTATATTTGATTAGGTACATGGGAGCTTTTTCCTCTCCTGGCCAAGGAGCTGAGGGCAGTGCTTTGAAGACACCCAGCCTCATGATCAAGGTGTAAAGCATAATGACGAATGTGAAGTTCCTGCAGGGTCAGAGTCAGCTACAATAGTTCAGGGGAGAGGGCATCGGACTGGGACTTAAGAGGTTTGACTCGACTGCCCTGTTCTTCCACTGGGCTGCAGGACAAATCACTTCCTTTCTGTGCTACAGTTTCCTTATCTGTGAAATGGTGGTAATGAGCCTTTCTTCTTCATTTCTCTTTGTAATCGCTCCAAGAGCTGCAGGTAAAACATGCTATACAAGCACTTGGTATTACCATGTTTGATTTGTGGGATTTTTTCTGTGTGATATCCTAGCGTAAGGAGTTGTTTCAGATTTGCACACATGAGCTCAAGGACTGTGGTGTTTGTCATCCTGCTGTTAACAGCTCTTCCCTAAAATCATTCAGATATTCAGGCAATACTCTGGTTTTGTTTTTGTTAGGATATGTGCAGCCTGAGATCTTAGGGCAACAGGATTTGTTAGTCAAGCATAGCCCTCAAACAAAAGCACCCAGAGGATGTGTCTTTTTAGACATTCTCCTTTGCACAACGAACCCCTTGTCCTTTTGCCTCTGGTCTCTGGTCCCCTATTGAGAGGCCTCCATGCCTGTGGTCATCAACAGTTTGCCAACACGATGATGAGGAGGGGGAGGAGGAAAATAATCCCCTTTACATGTGTAGTAACCTAAGCCTCACTCCAAATGTGTTTGCTTAAGCATTGCTAAGGGTTCCCTCCTTCCCGTCCCCATCACTTCTTCCCTCAACCTGTCTTTGTTTCAAGATGGGAGGAGGCCGCTGGAGGGGTGGGGGTGTTTCTGTGGTGGTGCCTGCTGTGATCTGGGCACTCTTTGTTTGACAACCTGTGCAGACTCCTGGTCACTGACTCCTCTTGCTAATGAAACACATTGGGATGAAGAGTCCTAATTGTGAGGTGATACCCTACTGAGTGTCAGAGCAGGCAGGGTGTGCATGATGCTCTTTAGTTTGGGTCATTGGAAGTGATAGATGCAGGAGGATGGTAGATTAGTTCCTGCTGAAACCTGAGAAGCTGCCTGTGTTCGTGAATGTCACCCTGTGCTTGACGAACACATTCAAATGAAATGGCCTGAAATCTTGGGGTTTGGGCCTAAGTGACCACTACAGGGACTAGTAGTTCCTGCCTGTGGAATAAACATTTGCTGAACACACTTCAGCATAATAACACTTTGTTCAGCAAGCAATCGCTCACCACCCTCTGCCCCTTCTCACTGTTGTGACAATCCAAATGCCACCAAGACCGCAACTATGTCAATCTCTCCTATAAGTGTTCTACTAATAAATTGTCTAACTTCACTTCCCTTGACCGGAAGTCAGGGTGCAATATTTGGTTGTTAAATGTATTTGAGTTTACTGTGCTGTTTTTTCCGCTATCTGTTCCCTGGAGCCAGAGAACAAGGCAGTGATGGGAGATCCAGGATGTGCAAACTTTCCACTAGCATAATATGCAGATAGTGCTTAGTGATATCAGCAACCTGAAATATAAAATGACTTGCCCAAGGCCGTAAGTTTCCTCCTCTTCTCCACCTCTCCAGCTCATCTGCTGAACACCATTGGCATTTTGGAGTAGGAGCTGCACAATGTTGATAGTTCATCCAGTGTTGTGGGATGTGAGATGTCACTCTAATACAATGAGGGGTTTTTTTAGTGGTACATCTATTTTCAGGAGGTCCAATGGATTAAAGTTTTCTTGACAAAAAATCATCACTTGTAAAGTGAAGACTGAAGCCAAGTCTCTTGAGTCCTGGCCCAGTATGTCATCTGCAATGGGATTTTGTTCTGAGGTTGGAGTTCCATGATGCTACATATTTACGCAAGAGGAAAGGTTGCAGTAAGAGATGAAGGGGTCTGCTTTGTAAAAACAAAACTTAACTGTAAAACCCTTATAACAAAGTGTGGACAATGGACAAGGTCTTGACTTCAAGATTACAAAGATTACAAAACTGGAGAAGTGCTTCTGTTGCATTTCATTTCTGTAGTATTTAACTCCGGAATCAAATTTCTTGTTTTCAAAATTTATAGAGCCAACCATGAAATTAGAGGTGTTTCAACTGGAAATATGGAAGCATTTGACTTTGACACTAAAATTAATTAAACTGTTATTACATTGATCTCTACAGCATCTGTTCCACTTGTATGCAGAAATGCCAGTGTGTGCTACGGGGCCAATTCATACTGGTGGAATTGGATGCTGCGATCAGACATATGCTGATAAAATTATTCTTTTGTCAGCATGTCTGGCTGGAATTGCTTCAGGAGCTGGAAATGTTGAAAGCAACAATGATCAGTGCTGAGTGCTTAAGATTGCTGATGTGAAAGGGACTTTTGGGTTAGTTCCATACTCCACATACACTTCATACCTCACATACAGGTTGGCAAGCCTGGTCCTGTGTAAGCACCTAAAAATCGGCTTTTAGAGCACTTGAGCTTTGAGACAAAACTACTTACTGAATGGGGTATCACTTGTTTGCAAAGCTCCATGCAACTCCAGTCCAGTTGAATATTTGGATCCAGGAGTTCTGCCACTTTGGGGGGGGATTGGGTCAGACCCCAGAGAAGTTGAGGCGGTAGAAAGCTGATATCAAAACCCCGCTAACTGAGCCCATCTGGTGGGAGGTATAGATACACGGGTTTGTTTGTTGCCTGGTTCTTGGTGATGTGTCAGCATTATGCTTGTGCAGCTTATAGGTAGATCAGCCACAGGCACCAAATTCCATCACAATATAAAAGGTTTGTGTGGCAAATGACAGTGTTACATTTGTGCTTTGCCTTCCTCTATGGTTTGCACCCAGAACTTTCAGTGAGCCCCTATTTCACTGCATGCAAAGTATGTGAGATTTGTCAGGTACTGGGAAGGGAACTGGAAAGAAAAATGAACCAGCCATTGCAGTGGTTTGTAGAATAATGATAGAGGAATCACCTCAGTTATCTGCATTCTTCCTTGTGTGGTCAGTGTCGCACGCTGAACTCTGTAGAGATTTAAAATAAAATAAAATAGACACGGGCCAAATTTATCTGTGGCTAAAGATACCCTGATGATGAGCAGAGCCTCCTCTGATTGTCTGGGTACTGTCCATATCTGTGATTAGTCCCTAAATAAACACCTGAAACACAGCTGTTACAAGCTTTTTTTAGGAAGTGGCCATTTAAAAATGAATGTTATGTTGGAGAATTTTCTTTTCATAGTTTCTGTTTACAGTTGAAAGCAATTCTCTTCAAGCCTTGAAAAGGGTGTAATCATTTGCTTTTACAATTAAAGCCATAGAAGTGGCTAGCTAGTGTTGCCTGCTCCTTGAAAGCGTGCTATTGCTTTTGATGACTGTGATATTAGTAATCATTTAATTATCACTGAATTAAAATAAAAATGCCCAGGTGAACACAAACACCTTCTCTTTAAAGACTGAACATTTCTGGGTTCCTATGTGTGTTGTTGGGCACTTGTCAGGGTGCTGCTGTAACTCCATGCACGGCCACAACCTGCAGCTCTAAAAGCGTGCAAGCCCCTGGAAGGTTGGTGCTTTGTAACAGCTCCATCAGATGTCACCACAAGGTATTTGTCTGTCATCAAAGGCCAGCTAAGTGATTAGCTGACACAGCTACTCACTGTATGGGTCACTGGCAAAACAGACAGGTTCAAAAATTTAAGACATTTGTTCCAACTCCTCCCAAATGTCTTGCCTGCTTCATTCAGCTATCGGCTCAGTTGTCTGGTGCAGGCAAAATAACACATGTTGACACTTAAAATACACTGTTTAAAAATTGCCAGTCAGCCCACTGAGGGCATAAATACTGAATTTTGTTTGTCTGGAGGGGAAATTCTTAGCCTTGCTAGGGCTGTGTTTGCTGTGTCTGGTAACATGGAAAGGAAAGGCAAACCCATCTTTCATGCCAAGCACAGCGTATGTCCACACTTGCACCAGTGTTGCATCATAACTATTGTCAGTTTCTTAACTCTGGCGTAAATTTTTGTGTCCTGTTTTCAAAGTTGTACGAAAACCCAGATCAGCCCATGAAGCTGGTTTTCAGAGGTGGATGTAGCTTTTCTGTCTCCAGAAGTACAGCTATCTGAATCCACACTGAACTGGGAAAGTTGTGATCATCAAGCTGCATTTGAGACTTCTCCTTCCTACCTCCTTTACTGTGAAATACAGCCCAGGAATAGTTTCATGGTTTAAAGAAAAAATAAATAAAATAGTGGTAACATCCTAGCCCTATAGATGAAAAAGTATAAGTTAATGTTATGATTGTGAGCTATAACAACCCATAAAACTCAGTGCCCAAAGACCATAATAAACAAGTACCAAAGATCTATGGTGGAACTGATGGCTTAAGAAACGAACAGTCCATTCTTGATACAATACAAGGAAAAAGCTGATGTGTTTTGCTTAATTAAAGCTGTGCTTGGCATTGAATTAGGAGGGTTAAAAGTTGCTTTCCATTTAACACTTAATTTTTTTGAGAACTACCCTAATGATATGCTACATCGAAGTTTCGTAAGGGCCTGGTTTCTTGAATTGCCTCATCTGCACTTGTGCATGTGATTCTCTCTTGAAGTGGTAATGGCCAGTGATGAAAGCTAAGGGATGGGCACAAGGTGATCCTGCTAGTCAAAAAAGTTGCATAGATGGAGGAAGCTAAAGAGAGTTTTTTATGAAATATAAAAGAGTTAAGTGTGACTGAAAGTTGTGGGATATATTTAGATAGAACAAGATCGTGTTCTGTGTCTAGTTTCCATGGTGGCAAAGTCTTAACTAAATCCTCATATCATAAAAATAAAAGTAGACAGAAACATACTCTTTTAAATTTTGATTATGTGTCAGAGGGGCAGTAGGATTTGAAGACCTTGTCAGCAGACAAAACAGAAAGCATTATTCTTTTGTAGGATTCAGCACACAAAATATACTACTCAGTTGACCACAAATACAAATGTTGAGAGATACAGCCAAAGAACATTTGGTACCATGTGTAAAGGACTTTATGCAACTTACACTGGATTTAAAGCACCCAATAAAGGCCTGCATTCTCCTAATATTAAAGGTTTGACTCCAGGCTGATAGAGCAAAGCTGCTCAGATCCTGAAAGCAAAGTGTTCTGCTGTGTTGGTTGTCTGAAAAAGACATGTAGCATCTCGCTGAGAGGCATGATGAAGGGAAACAAATCTACCATTCCTCCATCTGTCCCCCAGCCCTCCATTTAATACCCGTTTTTCACAAATCTTAGCAAAATCAGTGTCTGTATTTCAATGTACCTATCTTTTTACTTCCCATAAAAAACGGAAAAAACATGAAACCCATTAGTACTTTTCCCCTTTTTTTGAAAAACCTAAAGAAGGGGAAATTTATCAGAGAACACATCTCTAATTACTTCCATGTGTTTGTGAGCATGGTTGAAAGCGAAGATGGCTTTATTCTGATGAAGCTTGTGTATGCTCCACTGCAGTATTTGAGCAGTCCTGTCCTTAAGATTTCTGAGACTCCTTGAAGTTACACAAGTTTATGGGTGCCAGCAGCTCTGCAATACCAAGCCATGGCTCTGCACTCAGGCCGATTACTGCTGAAGTCAAAGGGAGCTGGATTGTTTCCCGCCAGAAAGTGCCTGAGCTGCAGCAGAATGAATTCTGCGTGCGGAACTGTTTGCGTGAGTTTTACTGTTTTCCAGCCTGAATGCTGAAATTGAGGCAGAGCCGAAAATAAGCAATTTGCCAGAGGCTGAACAGAGAGGCACAGACTACAGGGGGAAAGAGGTGACTCCCAAGATATATTCATCAATTGGCAGACTCCTCTGTCCTACTATCATGCATTGCAAGGAAAATTAGCTACCTAATGAGATGATTTTGAAAGGACTTTTTTTAGCATCTCCCTCAGCTGTTTTTTTGGTAGAGGAAAATAGGGATCTTAGCCAAAACTGTATTCCTGTAATGTCCAAATGCTACTCAAGCACCAGTACTAACAAGAGCAGGATTCGTTCCTGTATGTTTGTCCTATGTTTTTTTCTACACTACTCAATGCTGGATCAGGTGTTACTCCCCACTGTTCAGAAAACAGAAGAGGCATATTCACATGAGAAGTTCTAAAACTCACTGAATTCATTGTTAATTAGGAAGGGGTAGAGGAGAGCGCCCTGTGTCTCTCCTGCTGAATTCTTGCAAGAAAAAAGTCTGGCCTCAAGTATATTTAAATTTTTACTGCCAAGTTAAACCCTTGCACAAAAAAAAAAAAAAAAAATCTTACAATGGAAATGCTGACAGGTCCTTAACTATAGTAGCAGTAGCAGTCTCAGCTATAATAAAGATATTGCATGTTATCAATAATCCTCTTTTTGCCTGAATCCCTGTCTTTCTAAAGAGAAAGGGCTTACTGACTGGGCAAATCTATTTATAAATTTTGTCTTGGCACAAGAGGAACGTATCGACAATGCAGTGGAGATCTGGGGAGGCAGCTGGTCCGACTGCACGCAAGCAGCAAGCTGAGTGTCAAAGCAGGGCACTGAAATTTTTCTCTCATTCCTCTAAAAGAGAGAGTGAGGGAATTAGGAATTAAAAAAAAAAAAGCTCTCCTTTGAACAAGGCAGGGTCAGAGCAGTTACAAAAGATGGGGTAAACTGTCATACTTGGCTTGCTGAAGAGCTTTGAAGGGCTTTCACGTGCTACTCACCGTTGGACAGAGTCATCTGAACTGGGAAACAGGGTGTGCGTATATTTATACTGTACAGAGGCAGGTGTACCAGGACAACCCCAGTTTATATGGGGTGATGGGTTGACCCTGACTGGACACCACATGCCCACCAAAGCTATTCTATCACTCCCTTCCTCAGCCGGATGGGGGAGAGAAATGTAATAAAATGCTCATGAGTCAAGATAAGGACAGGGAGATCACTCATCAGTTACCACCACAGGCAAAACAGACTTGACTTGGGGAAATTAGTTTAATTTATTACAAATCAAATCAGAGTAGGACAACGAGAAACAAAAGCTACATCTTATAACAGCTTGCCCCTATCCATCCCCTCTTCCTAGATTTAACTTTACTCCCAAGTTCTTTACTTCCTCACCCAGTGGTGCAGGGGGACGGGGAATGGGGGTTGTGGTCAGTTTATCACGTGTTGTCTCTGATGCTCTTTCCTCCTCAGAGGGAGGACTCCTCACACCCTGCCCCGGCTCCAGTGTGAGGTCGTTCCCACAGGAGACAGTCCTCCACAAACTCCTCCACCATGAGTCCTTCTTCCCCTTCTAAACTATGTTGTCCCAGAGGCGCTGCCGCCACCACTGGGCTCAGCCTTGGCCAGCGGCAGGTCTGTCTTGGAGCTGACTGGCATCGGCTCTTTCAGACCCTGGGGAAAGCTTCTAGCAACTTCTCAGAGAAGCCGCCCCTGTAGCCCCACTGCCACCAAAACCTTGCCAAACAAACCTAATACGTTAGGATAGCTCTTCTTGGGGTTTGGTGGTGCTTTGCTTTGAATAAAACTATGGAGGGGTAAAGGTAGAAGGAAGAGAGATAAGATCTCAAGGAGGACACTCACTATTTCCCCCTCCCTCTTATTTTAAAATTATGTTTTTCTTTGAATGTGTCGTGGTAGATTTCACATCTCTTCATTTCTAATCAAAGTCTTGCAGAGAAGATGATGAATTTATTTCATCAACAACATAAACTGGCAAAAAAGTTGAAGTCCTGTCATTTACCCGCTTTTCACATTAGTGATATTCCAGTAGAAACCGGACTTCTGAAATAGTAAGAAATAGAGATGACAACGCTCTTTAATGTTCCTGTGCAGGTGCACTTGAGGAGTACCAAATAATTGCCTTATTTCCCCAGGGCCTTGGCCCATTTTTAACCAGTGTGATAGAGAATAAAGCCACCTAGATACTTACTATGTCACCACGGTCCTGTGAGAATCAAGGCACTGTGAATTTTTCTCCCTTCTGCAGTTACTTTTCACAATTCATTGTATGCACAGCATCAAAACTGCACATGTACAAACACTTAACTGTTGTGTGCTATGAGTTACCACTTTAAATCTAGTCACAGACTTTCATTACAATTCTTCTCTACCCTTTCTGTCTGTATTATCCGTCTGAAAACACTGAACAGTTGATAAGAGAAACATTTAACTCTTATTGATGGGGTTGATGAGACAATGTGGTAGGGCAGAGTGTGTAGAACAAAAAAAGGGTGGACTGACATGGTGTGTAGTCTGAGCGATACAGCTCTGGTAATGGCAAGATGGGTGTTTGGGTGGAGGTGAGGACGTGTGCTCTCAGCTTTGCTTCCCTTTTTCTGGCAGCTGTGTCGCTTTGCAAATCCCACGAGTGCTTCACAACAAAGTACTTTATGTATTAGTATACCTTGGGCAGGATTTTTTTAAAAGAGCTCACTATTGTCCTAACAATGTTTGATTTCAGGCCAGGGATGAATGGTTTTGAAAATCCCACTCTGAATGTACATGGCTGTCCTCTATTACATGGATGTCAAATTTTCCTCCTCTTATACCCAAAGGCTAAAGTTTACTCAAAGCAGAACAGCAAGGATCACATTGCTCTCATCAAAATAGCTTACAAAGTGCAACCAATAAGTAGGTCACTTATCTGAATGGGATACTGTATAAGTAGCATGTTTGCCACAAGAGACTTATGAGCAAGTCCCCTATGGTGTATATATAATAGTCTGTCAGTCTGATTCAATTCCCACAGATGTTTAAACTAGACCTTGGTTTAAATGGAGATGGATCAAAGGGAATGCATCATGTATGAGCTGTGGATGTGTCTTTTTCCACAAGGGCTTACTGAAGTAACTCAGGATGTCACAAAAGGCCAAAATTGATTGTATAAGTTCACTTTCAATCTTCACAAGCCATTTGAATGATCCAGACGTATTCCTGCAGAAAATGCAGGGTATGCAGGGGAGGAGAATAATGCATGTGGCAGCATTAGCTCAGGACATCGATGAACTGTTCAAATCTTGCAGGTGACCTGACTCTGACCCTTTTAGTGACTAAAGAGACATGAGTGTTTCTTTTACGTTTCTGTCTTCATTCTCGGCTGGCTTTGGCAGAGCAGCTCAAAGTTATGGGGAAGATGATAAAGACAAAATTCCCAACTAAAGCAAAGAAATACTGTAAGTCTTGCTGGAGAGGCTGTAATTTGGGCTGCTGACTGCTTTTGCTAATAGAGCATATTACATCCAACAGCCCTAGCTTGGGAAAGGAGTCACGATTCGGGGCCAGGGAGACGTTAAGTTTCTCTTCTAGCACCATGCATTTCACCAGCACTAGAGAAAAATCTCCTTCCCTCTGCAGTGAAATTCCATCTAGGGACGAGGATGTCCCAACATGTTTGAGTTTAAACTTTGACACGGCTTACGTGAAAGATAACCTTTGACTGCCAGGACCCAGGAAAGCACTTGCCGCAGGAGTCATCCAGCTGACATCCCAGCGCCGAGTTTGCTTCCCTCTGAGTTTTGAAGACTGTGACTATAATTAGGAGGTGCTTTTGATGGATTCCACCAACACCTCTTCTCCCAGAGGACAGAAGTCAGGCTTGTGTGGCTAGCGGGAGATCAACTGTGAAAGCCGAGACTCCAACTGTATTGCACTGGAAAACCATAAAGAAGGGGACAATGTCATCGTTAATTTAAAACTATTTACAGTGCTGATGACATGACACACAGAAAGAGTTGGCACTGAGAAAGGATTGTTCTGCAGGGACAAGTTAGTTCTACCAGTTCTCATTACAGGAATTGCCTTGCTCTGGAGAGCTGTTATTCAATGGTAAAGTACAACACTTTCAAGCGATTTAAAAGAACCAAACACCAGAAAAAACAGCCCTCTTTGCCCTTTGTATAATTGCATATGTTCAAAGTCTGGGCAGTCAGTCAGTGCTCAGCTCAGAAGCAGCTTAGCACTGAACAGAACTGAACAAGCCCAGACTGCCTGGCTGTACACTCTCTGCAACTACCTAGTTTTTTTAATGGACAGGAGATGCATGTGGCTCTATTCCCCTGGGTATTCAGGGTTATCTGATTTCAATCAACATAAAAATGAAGAAAAATGATGCGCCTTATTACATGCTCTGTATATACCGCCCTGAGTCCTCACTCTTCACCTCGTTGTAGCTCTCCCTACTAGCAGCACAGGTTTTAGACAGGTCTACCTTTTGCCCTTTGTCTGTGCAAAACTTCGCCACTGAAAAATATGCTTAAACCAACTTTTCTGGTGAAGGTGTAAAATTAATTGTGATCTTCTTTCTCTAGCCTGGATTAAGATACTCCACTTAAAGGAAGACCCTTTAAATCTGCATCCAGGAACCCTGGGTGCCATCACCACAAATACTGTGTATGTGGTGTGTTACAGAGCAAGAGGAGGTGACCAGAACCTTCCTTAGATGGCAGATTTCCACATTAAAATGATCATTAGCAATTTCAGCCTGAAAAGCACTTCTTCTGGAAACAGTTAAAAGGCATCAAGAGCAATAAAATATTTATCATTGGCAGTTTTAAGAAAGTAAAAGCATTTCCCAAGGGGCATCTTGTGGTGCTACAGCCTTGCCTTGTGCACAGTTTCCTACCTCTCACTTCCTTCCTCATTAGGTTGGCGTTGGGATAAAAGAGCAGAATGGGTCAGGAGGTCCCATTCCAAGTAATTAGAGAGTTGCTTCTTTTATCTAAGTGTATCTTGTTAAAGTATATCAGTGTCAGCCAGGTTAATTGGAACTTTAATACATAATTGATGCTAATTTATGGCCCTTTTTGTTCCAGGATGCTCATGCAGACCCCAAAGTCAGGATACAGTTTTCTTGTTATTAATTATATACTGAAAACCAATATCCCATCAGGAGGAGACCCACAATTCATTACAGTTGCACAGCATTTCTGCCCCTAAACCCCTCCATTCACTAGCGTTTCATGTTTTTTTAAAAAGCTTATACTTAGCCTCAGCATAAAATAAATGTGAATGTTCATTTCGGCTTTCACCAGTTAACTTGTTCAGCTCAATGGAAATGTTCCTTAAGTGCGCTGCTTTGAGAAGGGTAGGACTCCAACTCTGTAGCTGGCACTCTTGTTTGTACAAAATGCTTTTCCTCCCCAAATTGACCAAATATCCACTATCAGTGCCTTTTAATGAATTTAAAGGGTGAAGTGAGGGCTGTGCGTTGCTTTTCCAGGATACTACTGAGGAGGAAGCACCCAGAAAAGGCAAATGAGGGCTGAGTATTGTGCACCTTTGAGACAGGTTGTTCTCACTGTTTGAGGTTCATGCTGCCTTGCGGGGTAGCAGCTTTCCCCCAAACAGGACGATTTAGCATAGTTGGGCAACTGAGCTTCTCATAGTGACATTTCATCTGAGGCAGCTGGGAGCCTTAAACACCTTTCTCCATTCCACTGTGTCTAGGAAGGGCAGCAGAGGAGGTCAGGGTCAGTCTGCAGTTCCTATGTAAGATAGGGAGCTGCTTAGGAAAATCCTGGCATGTACAGGATGAGAGGTTCATTCATTTTCCTTACGGTCTGCACATCTCAGATTCAATGTCTACGTGAGTTTTCAGTATTTGTGCAGGCAAAAAGTGAGGAATACTTTTCCCTCTTGTCAGTCTAGCTGAGATTTTAGTCATATTTTTCTCTGAAGAGTGTTCTTCTAGCGCCTAAATATAGCAGGGGTTTTATCAGATGTCCTTGATTAGACACATCCAAAAATAATGCTGGTCCTACAAGTACGCTGGAAGTTCACCTGATCCTGTATGTTGCCAGAAATTTGAACTGGTTAGATCTGATACATGTACAACTGGTTCCTCCTTTAATTTGTTCCTTGGTTCATTTTGTTCTCTGGAAACCAGATGTGGCACAACATGATAACATACCTGTAGTGGGTTATGCTGGAACATGACACAACATGTGTCAAGTTTCTTTTGAATCTTTCTGAGATCAGGTATCAGTCAAAAGGAGGTCACTTTAATTATCAATGATTAATTAATTAGATGATTGTTGGATAGATGAATCCAAAGATTATATAGCACTCTTGATCAGTGTCTGTAACATAGAAGAAAAAATAGGATTTTTAAGTTGAATAAATGGAAAGAGTGGTGCTCGAAATTTCAGCTAATTGTGTGGCATTTGTGAAGCATTTCAGAGGGTTGAAAGTGATGAGGTGAAGTAGCGTCTTTCAGTACAGCCTCAAGAACAGTGGCAAATAATTAGAGATCACTCTGCATTTTAGAAATGGCTTCTTGATTTAAAGATGTTCCTACATCATTTTGTTTTCTAGATGTCCAAACTGAACTATTTTTATTCACACTGCTATTTAGGGATTTGTGCTGTGCAAAGCTGGTCTGTGCCAGCAGTGCTTGCCCAGTTATCCCACGTGGATTCTCCTGCTGATGCTGCCGGCTGGTTTGGCTGGGGACCTGCAGGACAGAGTGATCCTGATCACATTCAAAGCAAAGCGCAGGCATTGGGATGGGGGTGTTTTGGCAGCAGGAAAATCCTTTTGGTCAGATGTTTTTTTTAAATGAAAAAGATCCACCACTCCCCCAGGTGTGGTGCAGGTCACCATGAGAGGGAGCATGGGGAAAGCCTGGAGGTCAGTCCATGGCTCCCATTGGGAACAGAGAAACACAGAGGTACCAGCGAGCGAGCTCTGGCTGCCGCAAAGTGATGGAAGGTCTGCGCCTTTCAGTAACAAAACTGTATTTGTGAGTGCCCACTCAACAGAAATTATGTCGGCAGCTGTGGCGAAGAGGAAAGAGAGTTTGAGTTGATTAGGCTTGTTGTTGACTGGATGGCTCCGTGGGCCAGTGCTTAACACATCAATCTCCATGTGACTGTAACCACTGGAACGAGCTTCCTTGCACTCAGTGCTTTTTGGGTGCCAGGTAATAAATCTCTTCACAAAGATTTGGGAGCTCTAGGTAAGATAGCATCTCAAGCAGTTCTGATAACCAAGATGATGTTCCATTGTACCTTGCCATATAGTGTTTCAAATGTAGCACAGAGTCTGGGAGGCCTTGGCAAATTAAAGGTGCAGCTCAGTATTTAGTTTTTGTTTGGTTTTCGGTTTTGTCTGTTTGTGGGGATTTTTTTTGTTTTGGTTTTGTTCTGTGTGTGTTTGTTTGTTTGTTTTTAAGGAATAATATGAGTATTGAGAATCATGCTTCCTAAGGAGGGTGAGACTAAGACCAATGCTATTAAAAACTGAAGCAATCTTGAGGCCATAAGGATTGCATGAAAATCTCTCTTGGCTTTTTCTCTCTATTCTTTCTTGTCCAAGGATTTCATGAGAGAGGACTGAGTGGAATCGATTAACCTCGCAGAAACTCCAACAAGACTTAATATTCTCAAAGGAAGGTCACCAGGTTTCAGTTTGTGCCAGCACTCACTGTCCTGAGGCATTGAAGGCTGGGAAGCTGGAAGTGAACCTTGGTCTCCAGCAAAGGAACTAGCGAAATCTGCCAAGCGATTTGAATAGAAATTGATGTGGCAGTAATTTTCTCTCTCTTTTTTTTTGGAAGTTGCTCCTGATTTCAGGACCGTGCTCACCTCAGAAAAGAGGCTGGGGAATAATGCTTCACAGGGCTGATTGTTACTGCTTTGGTGGCACAAAATAAACAGAATGGGGAAGGCAGCGAGTGCATTAGGGCAGGGGAAATAAAGCAGCATTTCTAACCTCTCGCAGCAATAGGCAGCAGGGCACATAATGAGCTCTGCTGCACTAGTGTGAACTAAGGGAGTTTTTCTTCTTTCCCCACCTCCCTCCTGATGCCGCATCTACCCGTGCCCCTGTGGAGAGCAGTCAGCCAGGGTTAGCAGCAGATAACCCTGTCGTATTAAGCACAGGGTCTGATTTTAGGGGTTTTTTCAGTTGGATTTGATTGGGGGATTTTATTCTCCCTAAATAAACCTGCAGGCCATCAACTTGGATGGAGCTGGCTGGGTTTTTTTTCAAAGCTGGGCCAGAAACTGTCCCTTATGTCCATTATAGCTGCAGCAAGGCTGCTCAGGTGAGGACCAAGTGCTGGAGTAAATAGTCCTTAAGAAAAACAAAGCCCCTCTTTTCCTGTAAATGTCTGCAGTGATTAAAAACAAGTGAATCATGAATTGTCCGACCCACAGCTTTGCATCTGTACGGGCACAAGCTTGGCATGACAGACAGGCTCATGGTGGGAATTTCCTTGCATTTCTCTGCCTGCTTGTCCCTACTGCTTCCTGCACAGTGCATACTGCTTTGAATTAGGAGAATAATTATCATAGTACTGACTTGTGACTCTCTTTAAGACAAAGAACATGCAAAAAGTACCTCAGAGTTGCCTGTTTCTAACCAGCTTCCCAAAAAGCCCATGGATTTTTTTTATTATTATTTTTTTTTCTCCTAGGAAGAGAATGTAGAAAACAGGGGGGTTCACTTACTAATAAACAGTTGACTCCAGCAGTGACTGAACAAAACTGGCTAATCAGAGGTCCCTCAGGAGGGCTCGCAAAATTGGGAAGGGCACCACTGCTCATACCAGGAGAGCAACTCCTTGTATAGCTCCATCATCTGCTAGAAACACTTAAACAAAATGAGAAATACACTCTGCCTGGTCCCCAGCTCCGCAAGCAGTCCTTCCCAACTGTCACTGCCTATGAAAGTCTTCTCTGGCTGTTANTTCTGCTTGAACTGCTTGGCTTACCTGTTGCAATGTATTTGCACTAATGGACACTGATTGCACTGATGATGCTACAGGCACCCAAGACTGCTTTGTGCTTTAGTGTGAAAGGATAATATGCGACTCAGCAGACACCGGCTTTGTAAATCTAAAATATTCAGATGTTATATATCACCCGTTCAAATCTGTTCAGATTAAGTCAGTAGACATGTACTTTATTTTAGAGTTGCATGTTTCTGTTGTAAGCATCTCTGTGTGTGTTGCATAGTAGTGTTTTTAGAATCTTAGCCTTAAAAAGAGATGAATGAGACT
>VWYH01003826.1:0-13374 GCA_013399365.1 Pampusana beccarii | reverse complement strand
CGGGGCTGCTGGCATCTCTCTGCACAGAGAAGGAGAGGGGGTAAGCAGGATGGAACTAGGACTGTCGTGGGTCTATTGCCCTGACTTTGACAGTGTCCAGCTCCTTTGGTTACCACACTCAACTCCAAATCCCTATCCTGCAGACTAGAGGAGAATTAATGGTGGCAGCAGGCCACTTCTAGAAAGAACAGAGGCTTGGCTGTGACTGACTGTAGTGTCAGCATTCAACACCACAAGGAAACCCAAGGTGGACATCTGATCACTGTAATGGGAGATGTGTTCTCTGTGAGACAGCTCAATGTCATTTCTTCATTGAGACTGTAAAACCTCTGTTTTGGGGCAAAGTTAAGCCTTGAGTCCCCACTGGGGCTGCTGGCACCTCTCTGCACAGATGAGGAGAAGCAGGTACCTGCAGGAAGGGAGGGGCTGGGGCTGGGTCTCAGGAAAGCCATAAGTTTGTAAAGATCCTCCAAGCCCAAGAACAGTCCAAGCTGATACTCAGGGACTGGCAATGAGCCGCGTCGAAAGAGGCAGTATATAGGAAGTGGAAGGAAAGGCTGCAAAGTAGTAAGAGGAGCACTGCCTGTGCATGCAGAGATGGTGTTAGGAAACGCTAAGCTCAACTAGAGATGGCACCTGCAGGAAATGTCAATGGAGGAAATGAAGAGCTTCTACTGCTACATTAGCAGCCAAGGATGAACAGGGAACATGTGTGCTCCCTGTTCAGTGGGTCGGGTGAACAAACAACAATGGAAGCAGACAAGGTTGAGGTTCCCCATGTATTCTGTGTCTCAGTCTTCACCTACAGGGTCTGTTGAGCCGTTCTGCCAACATAAGGAATTAAGGAGAAAAGAAAAACACCAGTAATGGGCAAGTGTCAGGTCAGAGGACCACCTGAGAAATTTGAACCCAAACAAGTGCCTGGAACCTGACAGGCTGCAGCCACAAGGGTTGATGTCATGGTGAGGCCAGTCACTATCCTCTCTGAAAGGTTGTGAAGATCATGAGAGGTCTCCTGAGACTGGAGAATGGCAAACATTGCACTATCTTAAAAAAAGGCAGGGAAGATGATCTGAAGAACTACAGGCTGCTCAGCCCTTCTTCTGTCCATGGAAAAATCATGGAGCATGTCCTGCTGAAGGTGGAAGAAGAGGCTACGAAACAGAATACAGTAACACTGCCAGTGCATGCAGGGATTGTGTTTGGAAAGCCCAAGCTCAGCTGGCACTTGCAATGGTAAAGAATGTCCAGGGTTGCTGTGGTGTTGGCTTCTTCAAAAGGCGCACTTCCCCTTCCAGCCTCTGACAGCATCTTCATTTCATAGAAACTATGCAACAAACTTCCCTACCCTAATGAGACAGAGAACGTATCTCAGAAGTTTCACTTCATCTTCCAACAAGAGAAGAACATCTACAAACCTGGCTGTGAAGGGCAAGGAGACTGAAAGAGAAAGGGTTTGCTCTCAACAAGCCCTGGTTAGAGAAGACAAGGGATGTCTAGCTGTAAGGTTGAGTTCAGCCCAGCAGCCTTCTGGTCCGTGCATGGCAGAGAGGCAAGGCTCTTACCTGACTCCCCACAGGCATGGATTTGTACAGAATGTGGTAGCCCTGATTCCTGAAAACTCTTGCCCTGATTCATGAAACCTCATAAGTCACGAGGCCTGCAGCCTCCAGGGAACTATTGGCAAACAGCCTCGATGTAGGGCATGACCCATCCCTGACCTTCCAGCCCAATCCCCTCCTTCCCACAGCACTCGCAGTGCACACACACTGCAGTGTAGCTCCTGTCCCTGGGGTCTCCCAGAGACAGCAGGCACCCCAGCTGGCACAGCTCTTGGGGATCTGCCTGGCCTCCAGCCCATGGCTGCCCAGATTTTTGCTGAGCACCAGCACTCCCCTGCCCAGCAATGGGGACACCTCTCTGATGGCTCCAGGAAGACCATGCCGTCAGGCTTCGTCTGAACACTGGGCAGCCAGGCAGACATCTCCTTCTCCCAGTGACACTGACTGCTCCAGGGGCAAACGGTGCAGCCCTTGCGCTCATGGAGCCTCTCCTAGCCCATGGAGGCTTGCTGCCATGCATCCCCCAAAAAAGCTTCACCCCACCACAAGCCTGGTACACACCTCAGCTCCAGTCCCCTGAGACAGCCACTGCACACGTAAAAAATTGCATCAAACTTGACAGGAAGAGGAGCAGCAAAATCTCCTCATGAGGCAGAATCACTCCTTACCTGTTTCCCAGGATAATCTTCGGAGTTTAAAATGAAGTTCTTCTTGTCCCTGTGCTGAGGGCAGAGACACGAGCAGCATGAGAAAGCTCAGAGCTGGCCACTGTGGGGCCATTCTAGCATGAAGTCCCCAGGCAGAACGGGCTTTTCCCGATGCAGAGAAACACCAGGGCGGTGGTGAGACCCACCAGGCAGCTCTGGCAGGAGGCACGGAAGAGGTCTGGGCGTTGCCAGAGCAGTGATTTAAAGGCGATGAAACAGAAACCAGCCCTCGGTCACCGAGGGAAGCTGCTCCAGCACTGGCATGACCCGTGGTGGAGCAGCAGGTCTCTGTGGACTGGGAATTTCCTGAGGTAGGGAAATGCCAGGGAGACCAATCAGGAGCCAGCAGCTCTCTCAGGGGACACTGATGAGGCCTCAGCGTTGGCAAAGCAATGGTGGCCACCTTTCCCTCTGTGCCCTGTGGGGAGACTGGGAACAGCCAGCAACCAGGACCAGCAAACAGAGCGCAGCGGTTTGCACATGAGGGCACCTCTGCAAAGGAAGCGTTCTGCTGGCTGAGAGGGAGACTCTCAGTATGCATAATAAAGCAACTGGGCACCATTCTGTGACCATCTGCACAGGTCAAGTTCTCTCATCCTACCTGAGCCCCAAGGCAGAATGATGGCCACTCTTTGGAGAGCTCTGGCTGGGAGGTCTGCACCATCTACCGCCGTGGTGGCCAGTGCCTCCATGTAGATGAAGCTGCTGAAGGAAGGGGCTGCAGGGCAGAGCTCAGGCTACAGAAAGCACCTGGGGCTTTCTCCTGGGGCAGGGACAGGAGACAGACCTGCCTGCAAAAGGTGTGCCCAGGTGAAGGATCTCCTGCAGCAGATGGCTGAGCTCCAGGAGGTGGTAAGAAAGCTGCAAAGTATCAGGGAGGCTGAGAAGAAGTAAGAAAGCTGCCTTCAGTCACAGTCTGAATTGCTGCCACAACCCATGGCCGAACAGCCAAAAACTTCCCCACCAGCACACACAGAAGGGATGGGGGATGGTAATGCAGAAGAGTGAAAGCTTTCAATGGCAAGGACCAGCAGGAGGAAGTGACATCCCCCAGAGCCTGAGGTGCCCTTGCAGAACCACTTCAGTGCTCTGCAGACCAAGGAGAAAAGACCTGTCGTATCAGGAGAGTCACTGGAGTTGAGTAAGGCAGCCTGAACTGCTCACTATATAACAACCAGAGCAACTAAGAAAAGGTGATGGGTGCTAGTAGCTCACCAATGCATGTAGCATGGATAACCAACAGGATGAGATAGAAGCAACCGTGAAACATGAAAACTATTATATAGTTGCCATCATGGAAACACAGTGAGATGACTTGCACATCTGGAGCGCTGCAATGGGTGGCTATAAACTCTTCAGAAGGGAAAGATAAGGAAGAAAAGATGGCGGGGTAGCCCTGTATGTTAGAGAGTGTTTTGACTATTTAGAGTGTTTATGGGTAAGAACCAGGGGGAAGATCAACAAGGCAGATATCCTGATGTGAGTCTGTTACAGACCACTCCAACAGAATGAAGAGGCTGATGAAATATTCTGTAAGCAGCTGGGAGAAGTCTCATGGTTGCTAGCCCTTGTTCTTGTGAGGGACTTCTGCTTACCACATGTCTGCTGGAAACACAATACGGCAGAGAGGAAACAGTCTAGGGTGCTCCTGGAGTGTATGGAAGAGAACTTCCTGACATAGTCGGTCAGTGAGCCAGCTGGGCAAGGCACATNTTATGGGTAAGAACCAGGGGGAAGATCAACAAGGCAGATATCCTGATGTGAGTCTGTTACAGACCACTCCAACAGAATGAAGAGGCTGATGAAATATTCTGTAAGCAGCTGGGAGAAGTCTCATGGTTGCTAGCCCTTGTTCTTGTGAGGGACTTCTGCTTACCACATGTCTGCTGGAAACACAATACGGCAGAGAGGAAACAGTCTAGGGTGCTCCTGGAGTGTATGGAAGAGAACTTCCTGACATAGTCGGTCAGTGAGCCAGCTGGGCAAGGCACATTGCTGGACCTGTTGTTTGTGAACAGAGAAGGACTCATGTGTGATGTGATGTTTGGAGGCCATCTTAGGCATAGTGATCATGAAATGATCAAGTTTTCGATTCTCGGAGAAGTCCGGAGAGGAGTCATAGAACTGCTACCTTGGACTTCCACAGGGCAGACTTTAGCCGGTTTAAGAGCCTGGTTGACAGATTCCCTTGAGATGCAGTCCTGAAAGTGAAGGAGTTTAGGAAGTCTGGACATCTTCAAGAAGGAAATCTTAGAGGTGCAGGAGCAGGCTGTCCCTGTCTGCCAAAATGTGAAATGGGGGGGCGAAGAAGACCAGCCTGGCTGAATACTGACTTTGGCTAGAACTCAGGAATGAAAGGAGAGTTTATGACTTTTGGAAGAAGGAGCAGGCAACTCAGGAGGGCTACAAGGATATCATGAGGTTATACAAGGAGAAAAATAGAAAAGCTGATGTCCAGCTGGAGCTTAGTCTGATTACTGCTATAAAAGGCAACAAAAAATGTTTTTATAAAGACATTAACAACAAAGAGAGGGCTAAGGAGAATCTTCATCCTTTAGTGGATGCTGAGGAACCATGATGACAGAAGACAAGGCAAAGGCTAAGGTAAGTAATGCCTTCTTTGTATCAGTCTTTAATAGTAAGACCAGTTGTCCTCTGGGTACCCAACCCCCTGAGCTGGAAGGCAGGGATAGGGAGCAGAATGAAGCCCCCATAATCCATGGGGAAATGCTCGGTGACCTGCTACACCACTTAGACACAAACAAGTCTATGGGGCTGGATGAAATCCATCCAAAGGTTCTGAGTGAGCTGGCAGAAGCGCCAATTCTCCAAGTGACAGAGGAGCCAATCAGGTGTCTCTGAGCCCTGACATCCATAACTCACTACAACTAAGCCACAGTAAACAGCCCCATGGGGAAATCACATAAGACACAGGAGGCTTCCCCGTTGGGGAGGGAACTTTGGGCAGGACCTCATCAGACTGAACAACTGGCAAACAAAACTACAGATAAAACTTTGCATTGAGAAACATGGAGCAGTTGTTTCTCCACACCAGGAATGTTCTCCTCAGAGGCACAAGAGCACAAGATCTCAAGTAGTGCTGGCAGTCTGTCAAAGGCAGCTCAAGGGGCCCACTGCCCAATACAACATGCAGACACCAGGAAGAACAAGAAGAATGTAATAAAAGGTAAATCCACAGGTCACTCATTTACAGTACCCTTGCTTCTTGAACAACACATGGAATCCTGCACCCCCATTTCCAAAACACTGTGAGAAATGTGGGAGGTGTTCAAAGAAAGGTGACTTGGCAGAGGCCAAGGATGGCTCCCACACAAGCAACAACAAATAAGCCACAAGTCTTTCTGCAGGAAGAAGGGAAATAGAGGCAGGATATGGTGGTTCTATAAAATGAATGAAGGGAAATGAGAAAGGGAAAGAGAACATTGGCTTTTCTAATTCTCTCTATGATACAATGTGAGGAGGAAGGGACAGGGACAACATGAGGAGCATTTAAAAGATGGTAGGTTACTGTCATGGAGGCACCCCAAAAGTCAATTTAGGTGGACAACTGAAGAGAAGCTGCTAAATTAATGTATACTGTGATTAAGTTAAAAAAGACATACCCATCATTTACCATTCGACATGATAAATGCTTTCTAACCACTTGCAAAATGAGGGGATATTTTTCAAGTTTTAGATCCTTCTGCACGACAAGAGGGAGACAGAAGATTAAGTGATACATCATTTAGAAGAAGAGGGCTTAGCTTATATTTAATGAATAGTTAATAGATATATAGTAAGTAAGAAACTAAACAATGATAACGAACGTAATACATTATTTATTTGTATAGATGTATTGTATGTCAAAATTTCCAAAAATTGTAATGATTATGCAATAGTTGTGTGAATATAAGCAATGCAAAAGTGTCCAGTCTTTGAAGCACTTATGGAGGATGATCCCCAGAGCTCTACAGCACTGTCAATAAAGAATGCCTGCTTAACAGTATAATTGACTCTGCTGTTAAGTTTATTTCTCTGTTTCACAAGTTCCAAAACAGACTTCATTCTAGCTGAAAAAGTGTAGCAACTAAACCGGCTAGAAACAGGGTTTATACAATTATTAAGCAGTCCAACAACATAAAATACAGGTTTGGATTTCAGTTGAGAAGATTATTTGGGTATGACAACATGAAAATAATGAGGATCCACAAAGTGCATACATATACTCACAAGAAACAAAACCAGGCGCCTCTCATTCCAGGATACCCACAAGAAATAATCACTCACCTGGGTTAGGTGAGGACTCTCACTTGCCTGGGTTAGACAAGGACTCATTCCAAGATACATCCAGTAAAGAAAAATAAAACACTTACCACAGGGGGAGATGAGGTGCTCTCAATCCCGGGAAGTCTCCTTAGACAGCATCCCAGCCTAAGCGGGGGGCTCCGTTTCACAGAGCCACTGCTCCAAGAAGACCATTCCAATGGGGTCTTTGGTGAGGACCCCGTTTTACGGCCTGGTCAGACCCGGCTGTGGGCATTACAGCGTAGTCCAGAAGCTTCTCAGCTACTCTGGACACATACTTTGTTAAGGACCCTGTTAATTGACTGAGGGTCCCACCCCTCCTGCCCCACCAGCTGGTGGAGGTGAAGTCCCCCTGCACCGTGGTAGGGGAGGATGTGACTGTCAGCACCTTGGTACCACCCTAGGAGTGTAGTTAGGACAGGCACAGTGGGGCACAGAAGGCGCTAAGCAGCCATCAACTGCCCCATTGAAGGCTCTGGATCTCAGGGGGACGTGCAACTGCCGCACTTAGAAGCAAAGAAACAAAAGTAGAACTTTATGCAATGTCAGGTTAAACCAGGGAACTCCCTGCCACTGCAAACTGAGTATCCTAAGTTTGTTTTATATTCAAAAAGTAATTAGACAAACTTATGGAAGAAGAGCCTATCAAGAGCCATTAAATGCAAAGATAACACCTTTGATTCTGCAAATGCTTGAGCTGCAATAGCTAGAAGCTGGGAATGTGTCACTGCAGGTGCAACTTATTCTTAAACTTGTCCCTTGGCTTCCCATGACCTGTCCCTGATGGGTGCCAGTGCCAGAGCCACGTGCCCAGGGAACAGTATGCCAACCCACGTCCAGGGTCCTTGGGCTATCTTTTGGGAAGACCTGCATGTCTGTGATGTTGGTTCTGCAAAATGTGTCAAGTTGCAAGCAGTAGGTTGGTCTCCTGTGCAAAACTGTTAAGCAAGGATGATGTGATGACATCTCTGCAGCTTCACACTTGCAGTGCTTAAGTCACCCCACTGCCTTCCAGTCCCGCATTGCCCTATTGCTCAAAGTCCTCTCTTTCTAATGTCAGCATTCCCCAGCTCTGGTACAAGAAAGACGGCATCCTCGACCCAACACTCCTATCTCTGTTCTACGCTTCATTCTCAAAGACACTTCCACAACTAGAGAACAAGTCAGAACAAAAGCCCGGAAGAGTCATCTCCTGCTGTACGTCAGAGTTACAGTGACAATGGGATGGTCTGACTGAAATGGACTTAGTTTTCGTTATGCGCTTGGAAACTTCTCTTTTTTGTAGCTAGCACAGTCTTTTGTCTTGGATTTACTTTAAGAATAATGACATAACATTGCTGTTCTCTGAGACAGACATTATGTTCTTCTTTCAGTGTCTAGCTATGTTTTCCAATTGGTATGAAGAGAATGTAAGAACCTACTGGTATCTTGGTGGTTGTCAGGGAAAACAAGGATGACTTTGGTCCTCCAGCTCCATGTGCAAATTTGCAGGAGAGGGCCACAGGCGTGACAGTGCTTAGACTGACAATCAAAACTGATAATGAACTATTCCCTACCATTAACGTCATGCTCAATATATAACTGGAGTCGGCTTTTCCAGCTTGTTAGCTCCATTCCATTCCATTCCATTTTCCATCTTGTTAGTTCTGTTTGGGAGATCCATTCCATTGGAAGTTCTTTGTTAGTTCAGCCTTTTGCCGTTCTGTCATTTTGCAGTTGGCCTCGGAGCATTTCTACCTTTCGCTTCTTTTCTCTCCTAACAGCATCAGCTGTTCAGGATCAGAGTCCTCTCCAAGACCAACTGTTTCAGCGCAACTAAAGTTCATGAGGGATTGCACTGGCTATCGTTTATTTTATATTATTATTATTAGTAGTATATTCTCATTGTTGTCTTATTAAACTTCTTTAATCTCAATCCACAAGTTTCTCCCTTCCCTCTGAATTCTCTCCTCTGCTTGCAGTGTGGGATGGAGTAAGCAAGTGGCTATCATGGTTCTTAGTTGCCAGCTGGGGTTAAACCATGATAGTCCTTTTTGATGCCCAAAGTGGGGCAAGAAGGGTTTGAGCAAATAACAGATTGATTAGGATGCATTAAGTGATTTATATCTGTTGGCATTTGTGGGTCACGATATTGATTCGCCTGTTCTCAATATTAGTTTATTTGAACTGCACTATGCTCTTGTTTTTGCAGTATATGTTAAAGGTTGGTGTCGGCTTTTGCAGTTTGCTGTGCTCTGCAAGGATTAGTAATGTTTTGCATGGGAAATTTGTGATTAAAACACTGACCTTGAGCTTTCTCTGGTCTTTAAGCTTCACGCTGAGGCCATTACTGTACTTTGGGCACCACCTCGTGGAGGCAGTTAGTAATTCTACTTCTTCCTCTGAAAAGCTTTTTTAAGGAGGAAATACAGAATAGCACCTTTGCTGCCTTCTTCCATGATGTTTCCTCCTTCATTGCAATAACTTGTCAGTACCTTGAACATCTTTGAGTAGTTTAAATATTGCTATTGGTATCTTTTGGGGATATTGTTTCAGTTTTGCCTAATGCGAGCAAGGAACTTAAGAATACCATCCAGAGATCTGTCCAAAGCCTGTGTAGCTATGAGTGGCAGGGTGTGTGGAATAGCATAGGCAAGTTCCTAGGACAGAGGGCATCTTCAATGTTTTGGGACTTCACCCCTACGCAAGTGCAGAATCCCGAAAAACTAGTAGAGTGTTTGGAAGAAGTGTCACCCAGGTAATTGTGGGGAGACACAAATCACCATAATGTGCTGGGGCCTGGCCCAGGCCTATTAAGGCCTGCTTAACATTCTTCAGTACCCTAAAAGGGAAGAGAGGGTCTCTGGATCTGATGACAATGCAACAAGCACTGTGGCTACTCCAGTCCACACAATGAGCACGGCAGTTACTCAAAACCCAGCAACGGGCAGTGCAGCTACTCAGATCCCAACAACAGACACTGGAGCTACTCAGACCATTGTGACAGGCACTGCAGATGGGCCAGAGGACCAACTCATACCGGTGTCAGTCTCTCATATACAAAAGAAGAAAGCTCGGAAGCAAAAGTCATCTTGTTTAGCAAGGCATCATAAAAAAGCTGGGCCATCATGAAAAAGGGAGGAGGAAGAGGAAGAAGACAAGATGGTAACTACCCAACCCCTATCCCTGAGTGAGCTGTGAGATATGCAAAAAGCTTTCAGCTGTCATCCACACAAGCACATTGTCACTTGGCTGTTCTGACACTAGGATAATGGGGCCAATAGCCTGGAACTAGAGGATAAGGAAGTTGGAATCCTGTGCTGCGTTAGTTGAAATTAGGTTAATTTTCCATGCAGTTACAATCTTTCCTTCTTAGAAGCTAGCACAGTATTTTGTTTTTGATTGAATACAAGCATAATGTGATAACAACCAAGTTTCCCATGTTTTGCCTGAGAAGAATTAACTTATTTCTTCCAGTAGCTAGGCTATATTTTGGAGTTGGTATTGTAGTCATTATCACTTAAAAGAATGAATCTGGCCAGCAATTGCTAACCTAAGGATTTGTAAGTCCTTTCAGTTTTAGGTCAGTCTGCTCCTCTAACAAAGGTAAGTGTAACTTGCAAAACACCTAATCAGAAACTACAGAGACTACTGACCTTACAACTTCAGACATTTTGGAGCACCACAATTAGTTGAGTCTTGCTTTAACACATATCTCAAGACTGTTGGATAAAGTCTCCTTTAGCTGAACATTGCGCACAATACTCTAAAATGATTATGTAACCAATATGCAAACGTGTAATCAATAGTGTCTTTAGGGTGTGAATGTAGTGATAAGATTTTGTATATAATGACTGTTACTTTTCTTGCTGCCATGCTGGTTTTATTCCAGCATTCAGCAACTCTGTAATAAACAACATCTCGTCTCTGTGTGCTACAATTTGGGGGGGTTTGCACACTGCGTGATGGAACCCTGTTTTTGGGAGACAGTATGAAAAGAATGTAAGTACTCACTGATATCTTGGCTGTTGTCAGGGAGACCAAGGACTTTTGAACTGTCCAGCTGCAGAAGCAAGATAGCAGCTGGGAGGAAATACAATGGGAAAGCACCTACAGTAACATCCAGGTTGACCCATGAAATATTCTCTACTATTAGTGTCATGATCTGTATATAACTGGAGTTGGATTTTCCATCTCATTAGTTTGGGTTTTCCAGTTTGTTTGATTAGTTCTGTTCCAGTTCAGTTCCATCAGAATTGGGCCTTTTACTAATCTGGCGTTGTGCAAGTTAGCTTCTGGCCTGTTTGCATTTTGCCTTTTTTGCCTCTAACTGGGATCAGCTGTTTGAGACCAGAGTGCCCTCCTTTCCCAGAATGCTCTGCGATCAAACAAGCCAAGCAGTTAAATCTTCTGTGGGATGGAGGAAAACGGCTAAAATACAAATATGGGGAGGCCTGGAAGATTGATTATATCACACTTCCACAAACTTGCCAAGGCAAGCGCCATGTGCTTGCAATGGTGGAAGCAACCACCAGATCACAGAATCACAAAATGTTAGGGATTGGAAGGGACCTCAAAAGTTCATCCAGTCCAATCCCCTCACCAGAGCAGGAACACCCAGATGAGGTTACACAAGAAGGTGTCCAGGCGGGTTTTGAATGTCTCCGGGTAAAGAGACTCCACAACCTCCCTGGGCAGCCTGTTCCAGTGTTCTGTCACCCTCGCTGAGATGAAGTTTCTCCTCGTATTTAAATGGAACCTCCTGTGTTCTAGTTTGTACCCATGGACACTCAGCAGAGCTGCAAAGACCAGGACAATGCCTTGACCCTGCAATCACAAGGCTGTGTTGCATTGACTGCCAGGGTAGAACCAAGGTCTCATCCCCACACACTGCATCTCAGTACACACCTGTGTGAGTACCTCCAAGAGGTGTAATCACAGAAACCAAACAGCCATGACATCCAGCTCAAGAGGCTTCCTCGTTGGAGAAGGTACATCCATCAGTGTCAGAGATGCTGCTTCTCTATTCTCAGTGCACAGAGATCTTGTGTTCAAGGTCCAAGGCTTCCTGGGCCTGAATCAGGCTGCCCTCATACATAATCCTGCAAAAAACCATCCCCAGACTTCCCATGGACATTCTCCTGCCAATGGAGGCTGTTCCTGCACCTTCCTGCTCCAAGATTTGCTAACTTTGTCCTCCTGCTGAAAGGTACTCCAGAAGGCTGTCCTCTGTTCTCCAGGCAGAAGAGCCTCAACATGTGCAGTGATGCTGTATCCAAGAATCCCAAAACTGTGGTTCCCAAATGGACTCAAAGCTGCAGTGCCCCAGCATCTGTGCATTATGCCTGGTACAGGACAGGGGTGCAAGGGCACTGAGGTTCTGGAGGATACTCAGGATCAGCACAAATCTTAAGATTGATAGGAAGCAGAAGAGTGAAAGGGATAGCACGCAGTGACAGCTATAGAGCTTGAGTGGCTTCAGACAAATGACCAGCTGGTAGGAAGAAAAAGAACAACTTGCAGCTGTTAGACAGAAGGTGAAGTACAGCACTGGAGTCACAAAATAGCCAAGCAAAAAAAACAAAGTATCCGGAAATTTCACAAAATTAGCCAGAGATTTGGCAGGGGAGATGACACTGAAGCAAGAGATGACAATGAAACTGAGTTCAGTTTTATAAAAAGCACATCCCATAAACAGTTTGTCATACCCAAGTTCACAGAACTCAGGAGAGCCTGAGATCCCAAGGGCAGCAAAAGGAGATTAAACATCCCAGGGGACACGCAGAACTGGAGAATAGAGTGGTCGATTGCCCCATGTTCCAGCAGTGTGCTCCTCACCAAGGACAGCCTTCAGACTGTCCCTCAGCATCCAGGCTGCACCAGGCACTCTATCCCTCGGTGCGGGAGAGGCAGTGGCTGCTGGGGGCTGCATCGGAGCAACAACAACAGCCAAGATTGAGTAGGTCTTAAAGGCTGCAGAATGGACATTTCCCAAGAGGGAGACGGCCAACTGTATCTCACAAAATGGAAGATGAGCACCAAAACCTATGCGGAAGGTCACAGACTGACACAGAGGTCCAGCTAGGCCTAGTTGAGACCATGCTACCTGTAGGATGGGGAGGAGGGAAAGCAGGAACCCAAACCATTTTGCTGGGAACACATGGCTTCTCAGGTGTGTTTCCTCAGGACTGTTGGGGGCTGGAAGAGCCTAGTCCAAGCTCCTGCTTCGTGGGTGGATGTCCCTCATTCAGAGGGACAGGGCTTTCACACGCAAAATAGGGAAGAACCATGACCAGGTGGGAGCTGTTGTGGGGCAGGGAGCCCCTGCAACTAAGAAAAATTTATTGTTTGTTTGGCTACAGCAGGATAACTGTGAAGGCAGCACGGTTGGGCCAACTTCAAGCAGAGGCCAGAGTCTACATGGAGATAGGGAAAGAAGAGCTGGGACCCAGAAAGTTGCCTCAATTTCATGGGACAGTTTCAGGCACCAGGATGCAGGTGAGATGGCTTTGCCAGAGCACTGGAGGGCCACCAGAACATGTCTTTGTTGGCACAAGCAGGATGTCCCAGGCAATGGGCTGCTTCTGCTCTGTAACAGAGGATGTTGGAGCATGATGAAGGAGAAAATTTGAGGGGCAACAATAACCCAGCACAAACTATATCAGGTCTTGCTTCCAGTGGTGGGGGACCAAGACTTGATAAGGGGTTATGAGAAGTGCCATCAGCACTGAGCCTTGAACATCCGCTCCATCTTCTCCTTCCTCTGGCTGTCCCGTGAGTACTCCAGGACAGGCAAGGGCTGGGGCAAAGGCTTTCCAGCC
>VWYH01003825.1:483173-518797 GCA_013399365.1 Pampusana beccarii | reverse complement strand
AGCTGTGGGCAAGAATATAGCAAAGTGGGGAAGAACCTTTGTTGTCTGGAAAATAGTTGGGTTTGCTCTGATGTAGTTACAGTCAGTGGGAAATTCTGCTGGGTGTCTGTGCAAAAGGGTCGGCCTTGAAATCTTTCAGCAGAGCCATAACTCATATAACTGAAGAACGTTGTGCTGGTTTTTAATTTGCTTTTAATTTTTATGTAGAAGTGGGTCTACGGTTCACATGACACAAATTAAGCTGCCATCTGAACATGTTCTGAAAACATTTTTGCTTCTTGCATGTTTTCCTGTGATAAATTCACAGAATCACAGAAGGGTTGGTGTTGGAAGGGACCTCTGGAGGTCATCTGGTCCAACCTAGGTAGCCTAGCCCTCAAGCAGGGCTGCCTAGAGCTGGTTGTCCAAGAATTGTATCTGTAGTTTCAAAGAAAAGAGTGAGAAAATGCTGCTGTACAAATGGAAGGCATTTGGCTTTTCTTACTTTCCTGCCTTCCATCAAATGAGGAGGTTTGGTGCAGAGCCCAAGTGCTGGCTGTGTCCTGGTGCCAGTTTGTGGGTGGAGTGCCTAGAAATCAAGAATGGTGCTCTTGTCCCGGTTGAAAAGATGCATCTAATAGTAATTTGTCTGAAGAATAAATGAGAAATGCAGCAGCCAGTTAAGATAGTCATTCAGTTTAAGACCAGGATGAAATCAAGACAGTGCCAGAGTGAAAGAGAACTCAATTTTGCCTCACTGCATGAAAAACAGATCTTTTTTTGTGCTTCCATGACCTGTTAGGGTACATGAGCAGATTTGTGAAAGTGTAAGAAACCTCTTGTTTGAACTTGCATTTTCTTTTCATACTTTGCTATGCTTAGCTTCAAGATATTTCTGTGAAAATCAAAATGTGTTGTCGTCACTTGGTACTTCTCTAATATAGATAGTCCTTGTGGTGGGTTGGCTTTGTCCAGCTGCCCACCCAGCTGTTCTCTTCCCTCCTTGTCCTCAGCAGAAGGGAGGGATAGTAACATGAAAAAGCTCATTTGTTGAGATACAGATGGGGAGATCACTTACCAATTACTTTCATAGGCAAAACAAGCTTGACTTGTGGAAAATTAATTTATTGCTAATTAAAATAGTGTTGGATGATGAGAAACAAATACATAACTCGTAATACCTTCCCTCACCACCCCACTCCCTACCCAGTTTTCCCTAGGCTCAACTTTACTCCTTCATTCCCAACTCTTCTGCCTCTTCCCTACACCTTATATATTTCTCTTCTGTTCTCCTTTTTAGGAGGGGCAAGAAGCACAGTATAATTCTGAGGACCCAACTGTCGGTGAGAGTCCATGCCTGCATTGGTAAGTGAAGTTCCACTTGCCCGAAAGAGAACAAATAAACAGAATCCATCTCTGAGAAGCAGATCTGGAGAGTACAAATCAGCCTTGCTGTTTTCCAACTTAGGGATCATGGCAAATAAATCGATTTCTTCATTGTGTTTGTTGCATGCTAAAATTAGCTTATATTACTCACATTACTCTTAAAGTATATTAAACAGCAAAGTATAGAATTTGACAGTGAAGTGTGGTGGTTGGGACACTTTGGAGAATCTTGGATTATCTGTCTTGCAACAGCCTTTGTGTGCACCCAAACAAGACTGTGTTCTGAATTTGGAAGGGGATCTGAAGACTTGTTGGCTGACAGCTAACTACTGTATTTTAATAGCCTGTAATGTTTACTACTTCACATCTTGCAGATCGTGGCTGCGTATTTGTCATTATGACAGTGTCAATGCCTTAAAAACCTTGGTTAAAACAATGCTGTCACAAGAAAAAGTCTAATGAAAGTCATAATGTGCATGCTGTAAGAGTTTTAAGGTTGCATAAACAGAAGCTGATGTGCTATGATGGCGTTAATATGTTCTCCAGGATTCTGCAGAGCAGCGTGTTTTACTGAGTGTTGGTGGCAAAGCTAATGCTCATGTTTCTGGATGCTAGAAGTTATGGGTGGCTGGTTTAAAAAAATAAAAATAGTCCTGTGTGTATGTGCCACGGTTGCCTTTTTTTTTTCACTTCTCTGTAGAAGATTCAACACACTCATGTTTAGCTTGTAGTTGGTCTTGTTTCAAGAGATCGTAGGTGAAACATTGGAATCTAGATACTTTTCTTAAAAGGAGGAAGAGGTAGTTTAAGTTTTATATCTTTTCTGCAGTGCTACTGCTATTGGAGGATTCAGTCTTTAAATGCAACTACACATCTTTCCCCCGCCCCCAGGACGTGTTATGAAACAACCTTTCTGGGAACTGGAACTGAGCATAAGCAACCTACAGAATTCCTCGAATACCTCCCATTGAGAGCGATCTCTAGGCTGCCTCACACTGGAACAAATTCTTCTCTACTACCATTGGCTTGAGGAAGTACAGTAGAGCAAGTCTACGTGTTAAGGAGAAACAGCAACGCTGCAAAGGCTAGGCTGATTTTATAAATGTGAATGAAATTAAGAACAGCTTGGAGAAGCCTGTTCTTGTTAGGTCTGGGAATATCTTTGGCAAAACAGACAAATGTAGCAAGACAAGATTTCATGTTTCCTGGATTGAGGTTTTGTAAAAACAGTTTTCATGTAAAAATTTTGGTCCAGAGTGCAGCTATCGAGGAACTGGAGCATGCCACGTCCTGAGCTTCAATATGTGGTTGCTTTGTTGTTATCTGTTTGCATTCAGCCTCACTGTGGGCAGTTAGGTGTGTATTACCGTGCATGTATTTTAATTGTTTTTGTATGAAAGTGTGTATAAAGATGCCGTTACTCTCTGGCATCAGTAATGCATTCAGCGGTGAGTACAGTGGAAGCCAGGCTGCAAAACTTGAGTCCGGATTTCAAACTCCTAGAGCAGGGAGGTGTGTTTGGATATGGGCTTTTGGCTGGGTTTGTTACAGGCAGAAAAGCCAACTGCAAGATCTGTTTCTAATTTCCAAACCCATTGCTGAAGTTTAGATTTCTAGGATAAGCTTTTGTTTCAGCCTGTAGCTTGATGTAATGTAGTTTCTTTTCTCTTTCATTTCTACGTATCAAATGTATCTTCTTGTCGGATGCGATAGTTTAGGGGAGTTGGGTTTTCTCCACAGTTTGTAGTGCTGGCCTCATTTGGTGACATGTGCCTGGCAGTTAAACTTCTCACAGAACAGAAGGGTTGTTTCACTGTCACAGTGAGTACTTTTCTTCATGATGTGTGTCCTTTTGAATCAGCTGCCTGTTAACGTCTTTTTTGAAATATAAGCATTAGGTTTTGAGTTTAAAAGATGGGTTACGTATTTGGAGAGGAAGCCAGGAGCTAGAGCAATCCGAGATGGTGTTATGTGGAATAAAACTGTCTTGCTTTGGCTATTTTATTTCAGTCTTCACAATGTCATTGGAAAGCATTGTGGTTAGCAACGTTACTGACTCTGCAAAGTCCCTTGTAGGTAGCTAGGAATGCTGTATGAGAAGATGTGGTTTGTTCTGTGGTGCCCTTGCCACAGAGCCCCCTCTCGTCCTTGCATTCAAAGTTTTACTTTGCTCTGAAGAGCTGAAAGGTATAAAGAAAATAGCTTTCCTGTCATAAACTCTTCCGTTTGGAAGTTGCACCAATACTTTTTTTCTTCTCCCTAATGTGTTGTACTTTTAAATTGTGGGAAATACACAAATGTTTATGTTCAGATGTCCAGATAAACTTTTCTGTCATTAGTGACTTCAAATCTCCAGGGAATTCATTGGGCTTTAGTGTCAGAGGATATATATATCCTAATAGGATATAGGCTGGTGTTTTATGAGGCTTGGGAAGTAAGTCCCATGTCAAGTGAGCTGGGTTTGTTTGGTTTTAAGCAGGGCAGGGAAGAAATAAAGCTTAATAATTTGAGTGTGGAAGTTGTTAGTGAATGGTATTTTCTGCCCTATTGCATACCAGTCACCCAAGCATCTTGCTCAATGCATTAATACTTTCTTCTTTTTTCTGTCAATTTGAGTTTTTATCTTATGTTCAAACTAAGGACTTGCAGCATAGGGAACAAATTTTAATTTGAATATCACTCGACTTCCTTTCCCGCCTTGGTTTGATCCTGATTAAATTGTCAGGACTAATTCAAAAGTAATTTCATAAATAAAATTGAAGTGGTTTTAATACAAATTGCAATATTTACAACGCTCTTTTATTAAGACTATTGCTGAAACCAGTTTTGTTCATAGAACATGACTAATTGAAAAGTATAGATGTTCTTTTGTACCTGTTGATACTAAAAGACCTTACTGGGGGAAGATCAATCCTTTAATCATAGTGTCAAATATGTTTTTCCCACAATCTGTCAAATTTGACCTTTTATTCAAATTAGATTTATTGTGAGTTGGTACCCTGTGGGGAAAAGTCCTTCTGGTATTTTTGGCAGCTGTAGGACTTCCCTTGTTTGTATTTAGTTGTGTCTTAATGTAATTTTAATTTGTATGTATTTAACAATTACAGAGCTCAGCTGAAGCCTTGATGAAGTCTAATGTAAACGAGGCTGTAGATTTACAGGGAGAACAGCAACAGTGCCGAAAACCTTAGCCTCTGAAACTAAATGGAAGGTTTTAGTTGGAGCAACTCTTAGATAGCAGAGTTTTAAAGATCTTCAAAGCTCCGCTGTTTCTGGAGAGTTACTTGGTTTATTGACTGTGTCTTTGCTTGGACAGCTCTGTCTGTGCTTGTGGCTTTGTTTGTCTGTTCATTGCTTCTTGGTAGTTTTCTCACAAAATCTCAGGTGGTCTCTGAGGGAAAATGCACCATTTGCTCTTACATATCTGGATGCAGTATTTATCCTAAATTTTTTAGTCCCACATTCCCTTTTAAAACATTTATGCCTGTGATGGGAGGTCAGGAGTGTTGCTCTCCATACTGAGGATGAGTTTTGGACAGGGATCCATGACAGTGACTTAGAATGATTCCGCCAAAAGAAGTTTGACATAAGCTTCAGGTGTTCGTACAATGTAACACAAGAAGAATGCAAATAACGAAGGTTGATGTAATTCTGGATACGGGTATTGACCTGGGATCGCTCAGAGTATTGCTTCTTGGAAGGTCAGCAAATGTTGCGAGGTGTATTTTAAATTTTACTTCTCCTTTGTGTCAGTTTACTATTAAGAAAACAAAACCAAAACAAACATCTCCCTACTCCCTCAATCCAAACCAAACAACCAAAAAACCAAACAAATAAAAAATCAGCCAAAACCCACGCCTCAATTGGTTATAAATAAATATAAATATTGTTTATAAAATTATGGTTTTGAATGGTTAAGCTCTTTCATGTATTTATGCAAAGTCTATCTTTTCTCTCCCTATAGATTAAAAATAATAATTTGCATAGATATTTCTGTGTATTAAGTTTCATAGCTTGAGCCAGCGAGGTCCCTAAACAGTGTACAAGGATATTACTGCAAGAGTCTTGTTAACCATATAATATAGCTTCATTTTTAGTCATTATGCCTGTTTTTATAACCCCGTTCTATTGGCTTTTGAACATGGGCAGTAGCAGATTTACTGGGGAATGGTGCTCTGTTTTAAGGCATCTACTTTAACCAGTAGTCTTAGCAGTAACCAGTAACCCAGCCTTTTCATGCAGCTCTTTGGATTGTCTCTTTGACATCCTCTCTCTCTCTCTCTCTCTCTCGATCTTTTATGAAACATAGTTATAAGTATCTTCTTGAGCTCCTTTTGTTCTGGGATACCTGAGGGAAACTGTAAGCTACTTGTAACTGGGAGCATAGTAGAAGCCAGCTGTTTTTATTTGTCCTTTAATGGCTGAAGTATGCAGCTAGTCCTTTATTCCGTGTACAGTTTTCACTTCTGTTATCCATTATGTGGACTTGTTGCATGTATAACAGCAGAGATGATTAGGTCCTGGAACTATTTATGCATGTATAGAACCTACTTGTAGGACCAGTCCTTCCCGGTGCTTGATATGCAAGTTCCTCCCCAGTGGAACCACAGTGCTTTCCTGAAGACGAAGTCATGTCTCGAGTCAATATCTGTATCTAGTGCTTTGTTACAGAGAAGTTAAGATACATGGACAGAAATGGGGGAGGGGGGTGAAGTGGCTTGGCATTTTATATGTGTGGTATTGATGTGTAGAAAAAACAGTGCAGTTCTGGTTAAGGAAACATGCGAAACCATGTTGTGTTTCGTTCTCTGAGGGCAAAGGTAAACTTATGCCTATAACCCATGTTACTGGTACTGTTTCAGTGCATCTCCCTACCAATACTGTTATTGTGTTGCATCTGTCTGCTGTATGTGTGTTTGCAGTGTGCTGAGTGCTGGAGTAGAGTTCTCATGGCCATGGACACTGTGAAGCTCCTCAAGTTCATTCTTAAAACCTTTCTTTGTGTGATTGTGTTTGTGGGGTGTGGGGGTGTTTCAATGGATATCTTAATAAATTGAAAATGAACAGCTCTGTTGGTAAAGGAATTTCTGAATACACCAAGAGTCTAATTAAAAATATTTCCTAAAGGAAGCTTAATTCTGGCATTAGGTCCTTTCTCTGAGCTCTTCATTTGGGCAAGTAGTGACTGATAAGTTCAAATTAAAGTCTCAAGAAAGAGAGGTACTTTGGATTGTTTGAAGGGCGTTTTACAGTTTTCTGTTCAGTGTTAGGCATTCCTAATAGAAAACATTTTCAGGGAACATGTGGAGAGCATTAGCAGTTCAGCAAAACGTGCAACCGATTCGTATTTAATTTAAAGGGAACAAAAGAGGTGCCTTGAGAATTTGTCGGAAGTGCTATGGTTTTGCCTTCTTTGCACTGATGGTAACAGGAGAGGGAGAGGTGAGTTGAAATTGCTTAGCATAATTGGGACAGAAAAGATGGTGATTAATGGATTTAATGGTGCTGCACAGGGATCCTGCATGCGTTATGGATTTGTAATCATGATATGCTTCCTATGACTCTTCCTGTAACTTGGTAGAAGTCCTGGCTTAAATGAAGATAATAAACAACATGTTTATTAGATGTAAACTGACATCACACAAATTGAAAAAAATGTGAAAAGGAATGCCAGAGCTTGGGGGGATTTTTTTTTTTTTAAGGGTTAGGCTTTTTAAAATAGAATAATTTGAGTTCTAGTTAAGACAGTGCACACAGTACTGGGGTCTGCTTCCAGATGTGATTGAAGGTATCTGTTTCAGCTCTCTTTCAATTTGAGTGAAACATGAAATAGCTGCAAAGGCTATGATAAAAATAGGTTTTTCAGCTTTTTAGGATTATTTAGATTTTCTTTCCTGAGAATGTGGAACACAGATGCTCTAAGTAAAATCCCCTGTTTCCCAGATCAGATTGCCTTGTGAAATCAATCTGTATAAATAACTTGTGGTTTTGCTCTAAAAACGTACACCTCTTTAAACTGAAATGTTAGACTTCTGTTGTATTTCTTGTGCATGCTTTTAGTCAGTCTCCTTTGTGGGGTGAACCATGGTACTTCCCCATAACCGGTGGTTTGCCTTCTGTGATCTCACTGAGAAACCTCTAGGCCAGTCCTCTAGGATCGCAGAAGGTGTATGAGACAACGCAGGGAAATTTCCAAGAATTGTCTGTGTGTTTCATTTAAATTATAATCCTTAAAATGGGCTTTGCATCGAGAAGCACGAAGAAGCTGTAGAACAGATAAAGCCTCTATTAGCAGTGGGTTGTTGCTGTAAAGCAGCGGATTCCTGCTTTAAAAGGGCTTGGTGCAGCTTTGAAAGGACTGCTGTGAAGCGTGCATTGGGATGCTTTTCTCATCTTGGGAAGCTTTGTGTTACAATGTGAGAGCTTATCTGACTGGACTCACACTGGGTAGCGCTGCAGAAATAGAGTGAAATGTCTCTGAATTTGGGATAGCCTCTGAATTTTTTTTTTTCTGACAACTTGGATTTCCATAATAATTCCTTTCTCTTAGAATTATGTAAAAGTTTGCAAGGTAGATGGAATCTACTTTTGACTTTTAAAACATAGTGAGATTTAAAACAAATATTGTTTCTGAACAAACAAAAAAATCGGTCATCTGCAGTGGTACCTTAAAGAAAACTATCTACTTATAAAGCCAGGAAGGAAAATAAGTAGTGTGGTACTTTCCTTCCCACCCTCAACGCAAGTCCATTTAGTCTTGTTTCAGATATTTTTTTAAAAAATGAATTAAAAGTACCTTATTACTGATATATGGATTTTCTTTTTAAGTGGATAGTGCTTTTTTTTTACATGCAGTCTAACCATGTCTTTTTGAAGACTAAAAATAAATCTAGCAAAATACAGTAATGCGTTTGTTCTTTGCATATTACATTCTACCCAGTGCTTTGAAAGGACTGTACCTCTGCTAATTGATTAAATTTTACAAAAAGGAGGATCAAGTTAATTAGCAAGTTCAGCTTGAAATTACTGGAGTAAACTGCAATTGCAGTTCCCAAAATTTCATGTCTAAAGTAATCATGATCCTATTTTTAGGACTAATTTTACTACCTTTTTGTAATCTATAGAGAAATAGACATTGTAAATTTAACCTCTGAGAGGAGTGAGAAGAATTTGTAACACTTGAAACTGTTTATAACTGTTCATTAATGGACCCCAAAAATGGACCCCTCTGGAAGTAACTGGTAACAACAGTAGTATCTACTATGATGAGGTCTTTGTAGATTTTTTTTTTTTAATAAAAGCAAGCAAATAATTGATTATTTGATAGATTATTTAGGCATTTTTGAATGACTCTTATGTTCTTCAGTTAGATTTTGAGAAATATTTGCCCAAAAATAAATAAGTGCAGCCTAGGAATTGTCTCTAGATGTTCCTGTTGGAATTCTAGAGCAAATGTTGCTGAGGCTGGTGCTGCGTGACCTGTGGGAGCTCTTTGTGGTTAAAAGTTTCGAGAAGTCTCTGTATCAGAGGTGAGGCAGGGGGACATTTGGAGGAGAACACACCGATTGCAGAGCTGTAAAATGCCATGATCAAGGCAAACTCGTCAGCTTGTTCTGCTGCCATGACGCTGGATAACTCAGGTTTTGCAGGTCTGCATTGAGGTGCAAAGCGTCCCTTCAGCCTCGCTTGTGTTTGACGTGTCCTTTTTCTCTTTACCCTGAAAAACTTGTTGGACATGCATCAATAAAACAAGATTAAGCACCTAAGCTCTGGAAGAGAAATCAGGAGCCACTATTTAACTGTTGTGGGTTTGGAATAGGAAATGTTGGTATTTGTTTGGGAGGTCATTCTTGGCACTGCCACTGATTTAGGCTTGTTTGTAATGAAGTTGGAGGGATGCAGATTTTACTCAAGTGGAATTAGGGTAAATACAGTTCCTACCTCCCTGAGATGTTCTAAGGTGTTTGGACAAAATTTGCTTTGATACACTAGTGATCTTACAGTGGAAAGTGATATTAAAAAAAAAATATATATATATATTAAAAATACATGTGGTTCTGTAACACTGTTTTCATCTGGTTTATTAACTTCTTTTCACTATGATATGTAACATTAAACAGACTATCTCATAATTCAACAGTCAAGAAATCATTGCTCTCTGAGCTTTCATTGTGGCATTCAAATAATGGGCACTGTTCTTTCCTTGCCTTCAGTTATCCTATTCCTCTCTCATTTATATTCTTTTCATCTTTTTCTTGTGCAGCTGCTTTTATTTATGTAGAAATCAAGATGTTTTAATTTGTAAATCGGCTGCCTCTCATTTTATTTCTTTCTTGAAAAAAATACTCCAAAAACTGAGGAACTTTATTTAAATAGGTGGCTCAGTTCTCTGATGTAACCTATGTTATCTTCTATAAGACTTTTTTGCAAGGTATTCAACAACTCGACCCAGTGTCAAGAAGAAAATGTGTACTATAATGGAAAATATTGGTATGATTCCTTCAGAAACATTTAAATCAAATGCTTCTCTAAGGATCAGCACATGCTACAGTCAGATGTGGCCATCAGTGGTGGAGGAATCCCAGCTCTCATTATCATTCTGGTTTTGTACGAGCTTGATGAACTTGAGGACATAGTGGTGTCTCTGGAAAAGGGAGGGAGATATGGAATATTTTTGGGAGGCATTTTATTGGCAATATCGTAAGCATTATAAAACATCACGTAATGTAGGAGACTTCCTTTATTTCACAGCTTTTTATGTATTCAAGTGTTACTCTAATCATGAGCTGCCCTTTTCTGTTTGTTGGGGTTTTTTATGTACAGCATCTGTATTTTAACACTGACATCTCCTTTCATTCTTTTTTATTTTTTTCCCTGTTTAAGACTCAGTAAGGCATGTAAAAATTTAGACTCCAAAGAGATAAAGTTACAACCTCTTAATTTAAAACCCCAGCAGAAGTTACTGTGGCTGAGCAGCATGCTATTGTGAGTGGTAGGATGTCACAAGCCACGTCAATTCATATTTAGCAGTTTGAGACAAGTCTGGTATGTGTGAAGTTATATATCAGGTTTCTTTTAACCTTTCAGACGTTAAATATTTGGCTCTGGTCATACTATTAAAACATAAGGGGGAGTGTTTTGGTAAACTGTGTGCTTCAGAAAATAAATTGCACTTCATCTTTAAGGGCCAGTTATAACTTCAGAATGTCTAAAATTGGAGTATCAAGTTAACTTGTTGATGTGCTGGGGACAAAAATATAAATGTTGGATGTGTTAATTCTTCTATAATCCTAAATTTAGGTTCACCCACCCTTTAAGAGCCTGTTCAGCATCAAATGTCACTGGTGAGATTTTCTTACTGCTTGACTTTGTGTGGAACACGGACAGCTGAGAGTGTGGAAAGCTTCTCAGCAGGTTGGGCATGGAAGGAGGTCTGGGACTGATCTCACCCATGCTTGAGGGCTGGGGATTTCCTTGGCCCTTTTAGCAGTAGAGCTTATTCTGCAGGGTGTGGGGGCCGGGCGAGCTGTTCCGGGCAGGGGAGGATGGTGACGATGCTGGGAAGACGGCAGCCAGCTGTCATTGCTTTTTCTGCCTCTTGCTGCTTAGCATGCCTCAGTGGTTCCCTGCAACTGCATCAGAAACACATCAGGAGGCTTTTCTACTTTTTTTTGTCATGCTGACGTGCTTGGTGTTGCACTGAGGAAAACCTTGCTGTAGAAAATGTGGGTGTGTTTGCATGCAAGGTCCAGCGTCATATGTAACAGCATGCTGAAAGACTTGGGTTGCAACTTTCATGAAGGAGTTCTGCCATATGTTGTTCACTTTGGTGTTAATTAATTCTCAAAATATTAAAAATATGAGATCCCAAAAAAGTGAGTGATAAAATAAAACTCTCCTTATATCTTTGTCAGGATAGCCACTGTAACACTCAGGGGTGCTCTACCCTGGGAGAAGGGAGCCCCAGGGATGCTCCCTAAAGAGCCCCACTGTGCTTTTGTTGAAAGGTTGGTACAAGTGAAGAGTACACAAGCATCCATGGTTACCTTAGGTGACAAACTGTGGGTCACTCTCACAGCAGTGACTGTGTCTCCTGGATTTTCACTCCGAGTTTGGTGGTCTGCACAGTACTGTCACCATGGCCTTGTTGTTCTGTACTGTGTCTGTACTTCAGGTGGTGTGTGTGGTTTTGTTCTGTATGTTGCATGTTCCAGGCTCCTTAGTCAGCCTTTAGTCATTTAAATACCTTTGCTGAGACCTTAGGGAGAGTTTTCCTAACCTAACAGCTGTGAGGTTTAATCTTTTTGTTTTAAAAGCAGTAAAATACATATAATTTGGTACCAATTCAAGGACCTAGGAGACATCTGTGAGCTGGCAGTACCTGTTTGACTAGCTGCCTGTTAGCTCAGGGTGCCAGGTACTGGGGATGCTTGTCTCAGGAGGTAGGAAGTGTGAGCAATCCACACACTGAAGTGCCTAAAGAGTTTCTGCATTGTTCTATAAGAAAAAAACAAGCCAAAATTGCAAATAGAAAAGCATATGCTACACAGAACAAGGGTTTTTCTAATTGCATCTGTTTTATGAAGACTGAGAACCTCTATTCTCAGTGCCACGTTAACAAAAACAACAACAAAACACCTCCCCCCCCCAAAAAAAAAACAACAAAACAAAAAAAACCCACAAAAAACTCCCCAAACAAACAAACCCAAACAAAACCCAAAAAAACCCACAACTCAGCAAGAAAAAAACAGACTTAGATCCTCAAGCAAAAAACAGTCTTCCTTCTTCTCTTTGTTGCAGAAAAGGAGCAGGAGCCTTACAAGCCTAATTCAGCTGACAGGGAGCTTCAAGGCACCCAGGTGTAGTTCTTATTGCTTGAGTTTCTCTTAACCATGGTGCATGTTGGAAAATAACTTTTCTCCTAGGTGAAGCTTTACTGCTGTATCACTGCCATGAGTCCTCCTCCTGCCAAGCCCATCCCGCCAGGCAGGCGGCTTGGCGGCTCTGTCGGCCTCTGGGCTCCCTCTGTCATCGGCGAGCAGTCTGTCTGGAGGGCACTTCAGAACATCTCAGTTATGTTCCTGCCCTGAACTGTTCTTGTTCCATTGACCATAAAGGGAACAGATTAGGGAGAGGAACTGCTGGGCTGAGAGGTACATGAACTCTCCATTGTCCCTTTTCTGGTTCGTGTCTTCAGAGTCCTGATAGTCATTCTTGGATGACAGCAGCCTTTAGTGAAATCTGGTTCTTTGCCAAGTTCTGAAAATAGTTGGACTGATTTATTTTTTTTCCTAGTTTCTGTCAGGATCTAATATGTAATTTGTACGTGTAAGTTTATGTATTGCAATAACTGCTGTGAAGTTATGTTGGAATGAAGTTTGGTAAGAGCAAGTTAAGATTCAGGGATTCAGGCTCTGAGGTACCTCTGGCTCCAAGGCCCATCATATGGGCAGAAGCAAATGGAGATGGTGTATATGCTGGAACTCAGGATGTTGAAGCACAAGTGTCTTTTCTGGGCAGATCCTCATCTCCTGTTAGATGGTTCGGGGTGAGTGTTGGTCCAGTCTACCCTTATGATGCACCAGTCTTACACTTGAATGAGATGGTGCTTTTTTGATAATTTGTACCAGGCTGTTTCCTGGAGATCAGATTTGCAGGCACATCCCTTCTCAGGAGAAGGGGAGAGTTATAGTTTTACCTTGGTTCCCGGCATGGTGTTTCTGACAAGCCCCTCCTTGGTACAAGCGAGCTGCTTCCCGCACTGCAGAGCTTGCCGCGTTACCTGCCGAGCTGCCAGTGCTGAAGAGGATTTATTTTCTCATTGCGTTTCTCCTGTTGCTGCTGTTACTTTTTCATATTGCCTGTTTTTCCTTCTGAGCCCGATGCCACGTGGCCAGCAGTTTCCAGAGGTGGTGGCTGCTTGTCAGCCCCTGTGCCCCTGCTGACGGGTGGGCCTGGGGCAGGCAGCTGGGCAGCCCAGGCACCGGGCACATAGGTACTCACCCATTCCTCCCTTTGAGGGTCAGGTCAGATGTACTTTGATGTTAAACTTGCAGCTAGGGGTGTTCACTCACATCTTTTCAGTGTTTCCTGTTGTGCCCAACGATAGGACAAGGGGCAGCGGGCACAGGCTGAAGCATAGGAGGTTCCGTCTAGACATGAGGAGAGACTTCTTTACTTTGAGGGTGCCAGTGCCCTGGAACAGGCTGCCCAGGGAGGTTGTAGAGTCTCTTTCTCTGGAGACATTCAAAACCCTCCTGGACACCTTACTGTGAGATCTGCTCTGGATGAACCTGCTTTAGTAGGTGGGTTGGACTAGATGATCTCTGGAGGTCCCTTCTAACCCAAACCATTCTGTGAAAGGAGGAGACAGAAATGTCACAGGCTGCAGCCGTACCTGCCCTCTCTCCACCAAGAAAAACAGGGATCTGTTTTCAGGGAGGCTGCACGTCCTGGGCATTTAAATGTGATACGTTATCAGAGGCGGCTGTGGCACATGTCAGCAGTCACCCCTTTCACACTGGTTCTTGGTAGATAGTGAAATTGTGACTTTCACCTGTCAATTCTGCCTTCATTACACAATGTCACAGCGGGCATTACAGTGACCCAACTATGTCCCAGTGACTGGATCGAATATCCTGGGGTTTTGTATCGGTGTTCTCTTTGTACTAGTTTATGCATGATAACGTTGTTTTTCACTTTTCTTTCTTACCTTGTTAATAGAATGTTAGACTGTATTACAACCTTAGTACTTCTTATCAGGGATAGCTTGTTTTCTCTAGGAAATAAAACAGTAGCATGGTTTGAACGGAGAGCCCAAATTTCTATCCACCTGCCCTTTCTTTTCATTAATTCCTTGGGGTTAAGTAACATCAAAATTATGCAGAGAAACTCTTAGATTTACTTTTTTCAGCCTCTAATTTCTAAATAAAAGTAGCTGCTGTGGATGGAGTATTTGCTCACAGATGTGTGTTTGCCATTTTGGAGCACCATGTTGTATTCGGGCTTTGAAGTATTTTGATGTTATAAGAAAGTGCTTGGCTTCTTCCTCCTGAAACCAGGTTTCCCAGGCCTCTGAAGTATTTTGATGTTATAAGAAAGTGCTTGGCTTCTTCCTCCTGAAACCAGGTTTCCCAGGCCTCTGAAGTATTTTGATGTTATAAGAAAGTGCTTGGCTTCTTCCTCCTGAAACCAGGTTTCCCAGGCCTCTTGGCTGATAAAATGGACAGCTTCCTTGTGGCTGTCAGGGGTTTAAAACAGACTGAACAAAACACATGCTGGGGAAGAAGGAAATGTTCGTGTTCTTTTCATTGACTGCTCAATGTCCTGTGAGTGACTGGTTTGGTTCTTTGTTTTGGTGTAGGTAGGATTATGTCTCTCAGGCTTGCTTCCTTGACAGCCTTGGTCAAATACAAGAAAACTAAATTTCCTGGAATAACGACTTCTCCTGAAAATGGGCATTTATTTTCCGTTTTGATTCAGAAGCCTTCTATTAATGATTTGTTAGTGAATAGCTCAGTCCTCTCAGTCTTAGGTTCGTTGTCCCATGCTCTCTTGAGGTAGGTTACTGCCTGGTACATTGGCTGCTCTGAACTGCACAGGTAGGAAGGCCGTGGTGTGCTACTTATGTTTGCAGGGAATGAATGAACACCTCTGGGCACCTGCAAAACAAATGTTGGTTGTTTCGACACTCAATACTTTGCTTCTAACTCTAGCAACTTCCAACCTGGATTTTTTTTTAATTTTTTTGTTGGTTTTGTTGCCAACTTTAAGCATACTTTCTCTGTAGTTATCTCCTGAAACCTATTACAATGTTCCATTTAGCTCAGTGTGACTGGTGTGCAGGGAGTCCAGGGGCAGGATCTGTGGGAGCATTCCTTGGTAACAAGCGAGACAAAAGCATAAAAACTTACTCTGTTTTCTAAAAAGAAAGTAAATGAAAATGGTTCCTAACCCCTATCAACCAAGCTGAAAGAATAATAATCTACCCAAACCTTGCAGCATGGATTTGCAGATTTGAAAAAATAAACAGATAATAATTTAGTTGGAAATAACTCTGAGCATCCCCAGGAAGCAGCTGTTTCTAAAGAAGGTGTGTGTACATTGTCTTGCTATTGTGCTTTAATGAAATACAGACTTACAAGCACATGTGGCCAACAGGTATAGTGCAAGTAAGTGGAGCGATAATTTATGTTATCTTTCATGATCAAAAGGAACTGTGAAGGTGTTTGCTTTATTTTGTAGAGGATTATTTTCCAGAAATAGGTTATTCCCAATGGGTAACTTCTGAAAGATTTTCATCTTTCCTCTTACAGAGAGTGGGTAAGCATGAAATGCATCACGAATGGGCTATAGAACAAAATGACCTTGCTGGATCAGATCAAAGGTCCGTCTAGGCCTGTTCCCTACTCCCCCACTTCTTTCTTCAACAGCTGCTAACAGCTGCTGAATTGAAGAATATAAGAAGAGTTGCAAGTATTCCACCAGCGTGCTTTCCAGCCTCTCACAGTTTTGTGCTTCAGGGACTTTGAGCTGGTATCTCTACAGCTGGTTTTCTTCTGTGGATTCTTCTTCCAGGAACCTGCCCAGTTGCTCTTCAGACACCCTTCAAACTGTTAGTATAGAAAATATCACAAATATGAGTTCCAACACTTCAACTGCACTGTGGGTGAAGTACCAGCACTTTTGTTACTGTTTTGGACTTGAAACTTTAATTTGATACCCTGTAGCTGTATTGGAAAAGGAATTCCCAGTTCACCTTCAGTCTTCTGTTGAAGGCTCAGTAGCTGTTTCTCTCTGTTCACCTTCCACCTTCTCTCCAGATCATCTCTTTACAGGGTGGAAATACCTGTAAAGGATTTACAAATGCCGTAGGTGGCCATTCCTCCGTTGGAAGCTGGACTGTCTTCGCTGTATGATGCTTCCTTAAAACATGTCAACAACTATTTGCCATTAATCATCCTTGTAACAGTTCTCTCCACCTTTTCCAGTTCTGCTGTGTATGGCATTTGAGACTGGGGGCCTCAAATGTACCCAATATTGAAAATACAGGTACACAGTTTCTTTAAACAGTGTTGTAATGATGCTTTCTGGTTTGATTTTTATTCCTTTAAAAATAATTCCCATGATAATTTAGCTCTGGAGCAGTTGAAAAGCAGAGTTGCTACATAACTGAGCAGATTGAGTGATGAAATTGAAGGCTTTAATTATATGGAAAGTTTGGGCTTTTTTTTTTTTTTAACTCCTAACTACTACTCTACGCTGAATTCCATCTGTTATTTTTATCATTCAGTCAGTCTTGGATGCTCCTTTGGCAGTTCTTCACAGCTGAAACTCCTCTTACCTGCTTTGAGTAGCTGAGAATGGACAAACTTTACTCCCTTTCCGTGTACCATTTTTGTTGATGTTCTTTATGATTGCGGTGATCGGCACAGACCCATGTACCAGTTGTTAGCTAGACTCTGAATTAAACATTTTTAAGTATAAATTGAATATAGTTTTATCTCTGGACTTTCAGAGGGGTTAATAAAGGTCTGGGTTTGCCCTACTATGATACATCTATTCTGTTGTGAAAACAGAGGTGTAACCTGATGCATGTTCAGGTGTATTGAAGGAGCCAGAACTAACCCTATGTTCATTGCTCCGGGGTGGCCTTGTTTTAACTTGAATGTGATTAATCACCACACATCTGTTTTCCATTCTAATCAAAATGTAACTAATACCTCTTTCTGCTTGTTAATCACTGCTGGTTTTTCATGGATCCATAGCAGACTCAAGAAAAAGGTTCAGTATATTTGGCTGAAATTTGAGATAATTTTTCTCCTTCTCAGTAAAATTACTTTAAAATGACCAGTAAATTTTAATTAATGTTTTTTAGTAGTAATAATGACTATAATCTGACAAAGAGCAGGTCTTTGCCTATAGGAGCTCATTACCATATCAGAAATAACACTGCTCCTCTGTTACTGTGCTTTCCTCTCCCCTTGTTGAACTGTTGCAAATGCAGCACTCGCAGGGATGGTTTTCTCTTCTTCCTCATGGGAATAAATTCATATGGTCTAAATGCAAGAATTTTCTGCAGGTATTTCCTGAGGGGGTTTTTGTGTTTGAAAAGGTCCAGCAATTCTGTGAGCCTGTTGATGACTTTTAATAATTAGGGTTTTAAGAAGGCTCAGGGTGGTGTCCTAACCACTAGTGTCATGCCTTGTGCACATATGAGGAGCAAAATGACATACAGCAATAGCTTTCCACCTCCTGGTCAGTTTGTTGTTTTGGGGGAGCAGGAAGACTCCATGCGTGCTGAGGATTAGCTAAATTCAGGGTATGGTTTCCAAGGGGAACAGGTTGATTGCTCCCTCCTGCCCCTTCACTGCGTTTAGCCATCCCCTCAGTCACAGAGGTGCCTCTGCTGAGCTTTGCTTCGGCTCACCGGGCTCCTGGGCTTGACCCCAGCCTGTGTCCTGGCACAGGAGGGAGATGGAGTTTAAGCAGAGATAGCTCAAGTCATTCGACGTGCAGAGCAGCCACCCCCTCCTAGTTGTGTCACTGGTGAGGTTGTGGAGGTGAGAAGCTGCAGTCTGAGAAACGGGCAGCAAGAGCATTTCTGCAGCTAGAGAAAGCTTTGTCTTGTGGTTGCACCCGTAGCTCCTGCCTGGTTTTGGGCAGTGTGTAGAGTGGGAATGGAACCACTCTAATGGCAGTATGTTGTGCTTGCCACTGGGGTGTTTGGAGAGACTGGCTACATCCCTTCACGTCTGTCCTTCTCTGGATTTGGTTTTGGCTAGAATGAGCTTTGCTTGTCACTTTCTGAAATACTTGACCAAGTTGTTCCCCTCAGATGGCATAGATGACATAACTAATTTCCAGATTTTTATGGGGACTTAAAATTGTAGAACCATAGGCTGGTTTGGGTTGGAAGGAACCTTTAAAGACCATGTAGTCCAACTTCCCTGGTATGGTCAGGGACAGCTTTCACTAGATCAGGTTGCTCAATGCCCTGTCCAGCATGACCATGAACACTTCCAATGATGGGGCATTGGAAGTGATGACTTGATATGCCAAGAGCTTAATTGCACCACCTTGAGATTTTTTTGTGTGGACTTTAAAGCAGTTTGTGATTAGGTAGGACTCCACTTAATGTGGGTTTGTTGATCTCACCGCTGGGATTAAGCAAGAGGTCAGAGACTTCTGGAGATGCCAAAGCCTTTTGATCTAATTTGATCCAAAGGAAGGGTCCACATATAATGAAAAAGCTGAAAACAAAAGGCACGTGTTTTCTACCGTCCTCTAAGGAAATTCTGCTTTGCATAAGAATCTCACTTGCAGGACAGTGTTCCAACTCTGGGCAGCGATGCTGCCAGTGTGTTGCTTGGTTATCCTGGATCTCGCTGCCTTAAGCTGCAAAATGAGTGAACTCTTCATAAGGAGACCTGAAATGAGCAGTAGAAAAACACAGAAAATTTCTTCTCCTAGGATAACTATTTTTAAAGAAAATATGTACTACTGCTAAAAGACATTTTATACACAACTCAATTTTAACCATAAAACATGAGCTTCCTGTTTTTAAAAATTAGTGTTTTTCAGGAAGACACTACATTCGTGAGGCTTAAGAAAAAGCAATCAGCATCACCTGTGCAAACTGGGAATATGTCATCCAAACCAGTAAAAATGTTATGTTGAGATAATTTTTTCCTTGTCGTGCTTTATCTAACACACTTAAAATCTTGTGATCTCATTTCACTTAGAGCTCTGTGTGTTTAGCTTGTCTGAAAATCAGTGTCTTTGTCAAATATTCATGTTTTTAAGATTAGCTTTTTTCCTTTCTGCTTTGCAGTTTCCTGGAACTGTGCACTTGAGTTATTGATGCTTGCTGACCACCAGGCAACATTCTGATGACTTCAGTTTTATTACTTAGTTGCTCAGTAAATGTGAATTTCCATTTGAAATTAGTTGAATATCCTAAAGCTGCACAGTCTGTTTTCATGTGTAAATCTGTCCCACAATGGCACAACAAAGTTTGAGGGTGTTGAGGGCAATTACCGGTGAGTGGGTAGGGCAGCTGATAAACCCTTTATGCAAAGAGATCAGTTTACCATGGAAACTTACAAAAACTCTCTACAAATCTGCTACATGTAACAGAAATATAAAGCTACTTGGGAGGTATAAACTTTGCTTTCCACAAGGAAAAAAAACAGATCCTCTACAGCTTGAGTTTTTATGCACAAGAGTGTTTATGGACATTAATGTGAAAACTCATGCATGTTTTCAAAATTGTGTGCTATAAAGAATGTGCTCTGGGAAATCGGCGATATTTTGCACTGTTCTGCATTGAAGTTAGTTTACTACATCACATCTAGTAAAAATTGCTTTAGAGGAGTATTTCTTCTCTGATAGTCTCTATGCGAGGTTTTAAAACTGGAAAGGGCATCCTCAGAGAGTAGTCCTCTGCTATCCCCCATTACGTGATCTCCTCTATAAAGTTGCTACCTAATGTATATGAACGCTGCAATAGCCACTTTTTTTTTTTTTCCTCACAGTTACATTTACGAATTGCTAAGTTTACCCTGTAGATCCTGGATAAAATTTAGTTTCTACTGGCCCTGCAGCCTGAGATTTAATTGCTGCTAACCTCACTTGGCATCACAAGTTTGGGAACAGCTGCGTGTGCTGAATCAGATATTCAGCCTGTGCAAATTGCTTCTCCTGTAAGTCAGCTGAGAAGCTGGTACAGCCTGTATGTCATTTCTATCACATATAGATGCAAAACACTTATTGCTCTATAGATCCTAGGTTCAGAGCAGCAAGGAGCTTCCAAGGTGCAATTTCAGAGTGGAATGAAATCAATATAAACATGCGTGGGGTAGAGATCAACAGTTGCAGAGTAATTAAGGCACCATGCTTAAATTTCATATTTAACATTTCCGTTCAGCAGCAGTTCTGCTTAAGAGATTCTGCAGAGCTTGTTTTGTGTTGAGTATATTCTCATTGCACTGATTTTAAGCAGTAGAACATTGTATGTGGTTTGTTTTCATTGAATACTGACAACTTAGAAACACATGGACAAACTTCTAGAGCAATGGAAAGGAGGAGACTACAACTTGGTATCTGGCTCTTGGATTTTTGAATCTGAGCAATTTATCTTGAGCAAACTTTGGTAGAGGTTGCTGCTGGATGCTGCCATCTTGCATACCCTGCAGGTTTCCAAAGGAGCAGCTGCAAAGGCAGTTAAATTCAGTGAAGACTTTCACTGGTATTACAGTAGGTTATTTGGCACCGACAATGAAATATGAGGATACAGAAATACTCTCGAGGCTACTAAGCTAACTCAAGGCAAAAAAATAAAAACACCACCCAACTAACCCTTCCCTTCCCTCCTGCTCTCAGCCTAATCCCTGAGGGAATGCCTGCTTCTGAGGAAGTGGGGAGATACATATATACACCCGTATATATATGTATATATATATACACACACACACACACATTAGAGTGGTCTTCGTCACCATCATATTCAAAGTGAACACTTGGATTTCCTCATTGTCTTAAGAAAAAATGACAGTGTCACTGAGGGGAGAGATGTGACAGGGCAAGCTGAGAAGCGGTGAGTGCCGCTGTAAACAGATACCTGGGTTGAAATGAAACTGAGTTAATTCAATCTAGGCTTGCTCCTAGAGGACGGGTCAGTTGAGCAGAGGTAAAATACTGCTGTCACAGACAGACAACTGCTTGGGAAAGAGATTGAAATAGAGTAAGGTAATTAGGGCAGGAGACAAACATATTGCATGACACTGCATACATGACTAGGGCTGGAGTTAACAGTTACCTGCCTGGAGGTCTTTGGCTATAACACCAAAAGGAAGGAGTATAAAAGTGGAAACAAAGCAATATGTCGATTATGGTTTGGTTTTTTTGTGTGTGTGGTTTTTGTTTTTTGTTTTTTTTTTTTAATATGTTTACATGTAAGGTACTTTCCAGATACTTGAAAAGGATAATCCCTGCTTCAAAGCACTAATTTTTCAACTACAGAAATGTAAACAGAGGTTAGGGAAAGGGGAACTATTAATAAATAAGGAAAGTATATGTAATTTAAATTCCTAATTATACATCCAGAAAATATGTGAAACCATCAAGGTTAAAAGTTAAACCCTCAAAAATTAGGGAGCGCTAGAATTACAGTCAGCTTCAAAGCTTTTATTATGGTCTATTTCAAAGCTTTTGTATTTCTACTTCTCTTCCGGGCATGCAAGCTATACAAGAAAGGAAGGCTGAATTGGGGTATCTGCTTATGGAGTTTAGTTCCTGCTGTTTCAGGCGCCTGTGTGCGTTAGATGCTGGGTAGAGCAGGACCTGAGAAGCACGTACTGTGGGTCAGGGAACAATTCTCACCATCCTGCAGGCAATCCGTGAGCAGTAGCGAAGTAATGAAAGATGAAATCACAACCTAGGAGCAATGGTGGGCAGTGCAATTCCCAGATGTGGCGTTATGTATTCCTTAACTAAACATGGCATAGAAATGTTAGAGGAGCTTTGTGTTGAGCTTGCAAAGCTTTGTGAAAAGCACTGTCAAATTTTGTAGTGTGGCATCCAAGACTGGGTGCAGCACTTCTGGGGAGTCCTGGGTGAATCTTTCATGGACTTCTTGGCACTGCTGGTACTGCTCTGACGGATGGCAGGGGAAGGTTGAGGTCCTCTGCAGAAACTCATATTGTGACAGTTGTTTTCTCAGTTATTTGCTGACATCAAAAGTATGTTGCCATCGACAAACTTGGATGTAACTTCAGGTGCTGAAGGGAATTTGCTTTAGAAACCACAAGTTTTTCTGTGTTGGTAGCTAGATTTTCCGGCTACTGGTAGAGGAGAAAAGGGGCAAAGCAATGCTTCTCTGTTCTGCAGAATGAACCATTTTTTTCCTCCTTATTTTTCCCTGACTCCCTCTTTGCCTCCCAGGAGGGAGAGAATAGGAGAGAGACAGCAGACCAGATGGCTAAAGTTTGGCTAAAAAAAATAAACAGCAAAGAGCAGGATCTTACAATAACAAGTGTTAAGTGACATTAACAAGAGGCAAAGCTACCAGACTGACTTGTAGCCAACCTACTGATGTTCTTCTGGGCCAGAAATGTCACTCAGAGGTTGCTAAGTATGCATGGTAAAACAGCTGCTTCTTCAATCAGCATGTAGGTCTAGGGAGAAAATTCTTATTAACTAATGATTAAACAAATGTCATTTTAAATTTCTCACATTTCTGTTACTGAAGGTAAGTTGGTTGGTGCAGTGCACTGTTGAACTCTTCCCCGGCCCGTGCTATTTTTAGGACAGAAGTTACTCAGGGGAATAATGTACATCTTTTGGTAGAAAGGTTATGCAAGAAAAGCTTTAGGAGGAGCATACACATTTGAGCTATTTTTCTGAGTCTACTTTCAAGACCATACTCCTCTGTTTGAATATCCTTTCAAAAGGAGGTTATTGCCAAGGACAACTTCTGGAGATAAACCATGCATGGCTGCCATTACTTCCAGCAGGCAATTTGTTGTAGGACAAGTGCTCTGTTAAAACATATGTGCCTCTGTTGCCAGACATTGGATTTTGGACTGTAGCATTCGTATTTGCAGCTTTAAATGACCATCGCATGTGTTGTGTGCTATCTCAGAAGTGCATTTGATTCAGGTTAACCTTGTTTATTTCTTTTCCTCCTCCATTCTCCATCGCTTCCCTATTGTTCTAATCACAATCTAGAGAGGTGTACAAGTCTCTTTATTCTCTGTATTGATACTCGAAAGTGGCAGTCAAAATATTCTACAGTTTAATTAACATCTGAAAAAAAAAAAATCTCTACTGTATGGCAAACCAGCCACGAGTGGAGATATAATATATGTAAAATATCATCTGCTTGTTTCTTCATGCCCTTTTTTAGAGATGGTTAAAACATTGGGAAGGTGAGAGGCTTTGTTGTCACTTGAAATAAAATGAGTGAAATTGTGTATGTGATCCCAGTGTTAAATGTAAATAGATTATATTGCTAGGATTTTGAAATCTAAAGTTGATCCAGTTGTATTACTTTTTCTTTCATATTATGACTTTATGTATTCAGAAACTTTAGTTCACAAATTATTTAGGTATCTGATTCTTCTGAAAAACGTATCTGTCCAGCTTTCCCCCCGCTTTTAGGAAGTAACACAGCAGTGTCTACATACATTCTATTTTTACTTCAATTTAGATACCTTATGGACCCTTTCAAAGAACTGGTTTCTGTAGAAGTCTTAAAGAAGAGTCTGGGAGAAGTGCAAAATGTTGCATTGCAATCTAATGGTTACAGACATTATGAGGCCTATTTACTTCTCCAAAGCCTAAATTCCACTGTCAAGGCCAATTTGTGAGGGCTGTCCTGCTGTTGCTGCATTCTGCAGCCCCCTTTTGGCTGGCTTCTCGCTTCTGCCATAGTCTGAGTTTTTGTGAAAAACACTCTGGAAGAACAAACTTCTTCCATAGGCTCCGGTGAGTAAAGATTTTAAAGAGCTGGCACGGAGCTTTGAAACATTTCTGTGACCAGACTGGCAACCTGTCTGAGATTCCTGAATGGTGTTTGTGTGTGGTATGAGGTGCATGAGCTGCTGTGTGCTGAGCTACCACCTATTCCTCTTTGGATGAGTATGTACCTCAGAGGCAGACCGTGTTGCATCATGTTAAATGTCATCTGGAACCACCTTGACAGCATGGGGACACATTCTGTCAGTCTGGCTGGCACACAGGCTTCTGCTCTTGCCTCCAAGTAGCCTTCTTTCCCTGCCCGTGTTATTTCTGTCTTAACAACTTAAAGAAAAACAAATAAAAAGCAAACTCTGTGGGGACAAGGGATCCCCAAGCTCTATTTATAAAAGCTGCTTATTCTACTTGACATTACACTGAAGCAACTGCATAGTGAAGCTGTTGTGCTATACACGCTCCAGTTACGGTAGTATAATTTCAGTTCCTTTGGCTGCAGGATACGATGGTGTTGTGCGTCCTGTTTTTGAATCAGATAAAAAATGCGAAGTCATGGAAGTACCACTTCTGTTTATCCACCTTCAGGAAGGGTTGTGACATTTGAAAAATTATCATCTGTTCGTATGGGTTTGTGTAAACACGTAGGATGAGCAGTTGTGTGTACATCTGTGTTCAGCGGTATGAGGTTGTTCAGTCTCATGGTAAGTGTTGTACTCCTGTTTGCAGGAGTGGGCAACAAAGAACGAAGTCAACAAGTGAGGGTATCGATTAAATCTCAGTATTTGAAGGAGGGAAGGTCCCTGTGGTCCTTACCTCCTTTTCTTTGTAGTTCTCTAGAAGCTGGAGGCACTTGAGCTGTTTCTTTTGAGCTGAGCAACCAAAACCAAATGTAGCTCCTTGGGGAAGTTCTTCTAGAATAAATAGTAAGGCAGAAGCTTTGCTGTTTGTTTTCTTTTTTTTTTTTTAAGCTTAATGCACATAAATTTGAAAAGCATTTTTTTAGTGTAAGAGAACTTGATAGCTAAAAGCAATGAGCCAGTAACTACTATAAACTGTGTTCAAATTTACATCAATATGTCTGAACTCTTCACATCAGTATGTCTCAACTCTTATTATTTTGTACATTGTTTTTTGTACAGTCCATTCATTTATTTGTGACATAGTTTTGACAAACTTTGTGACAGCTCATTAGACTGATATGCCAGTTGAAGACCTGTCTCCATTTTCTGGAATAGTTCATTTTTAAATAAACCAGAGAGCTTGTTGCTTCTCAAAATCAATGAGCTTCTGAATTTGGAGTGGGTGATATACTGGAGTGCCACGGCAAGGCAGCAGCTCTGTAAAAATTCAACATATACATTTCCAAAAGCATTGTGGATTTTTTTTTGTTGATGCTGTGCATCGAACATCCTAATTACCTGCTAATTATATTACTGAAGTTCAAGGGAGTCCTGTTACAGCTGAATTGCTTCCTCCTGTACTGGCTTTTCAGAAGACCAGTGAAATATATCGTAGATTAGAGTGAGCAGAAAGAAATAGTCAAATTAATATGAAGTTTTCTCCTTTGAACTCCTTTTGCTTTCCTAGGGTTTGCTTAGTGAATGTAGGTAATCAGGCTTGGTTCCCTGCTGAAGCATTTAGCTGGGTACTAGTGGGCTGATCTGTCTGTCAAAGTAAATAAAATATCTTGTGTAAGTAGAAACAGGTTAAGATGGAGGAAAGTGCAATTACAGCTGAAGTTGGTTGCAGCACTGATGTTGTCTTATCATCTTCTTTTATAATAGGTTTGTTCTTTGTGACTGCTCACAATGTTTGTAGAAGGGCTGCCAGAAGGGTTAACAGGTTGTACAGGTGATCTGCATTCAAAAGGGAGTTGTTTTCTTCTGTGGTCTTAACAATCACTGAAACCTGCCAGGTACAACTGCTCTGGAAGCTCAAAAGTATATGGAAGTGATAAAATTGCTTGTTCTTAGCAATTCTATCTAAAGAAATGGGATAAAACATAGAACAAGATTTTAAAAAACAGCAATATCTTTCCTTGCCTCCCTGAGCTGAAGTCAGGACAGCCCTTTGGTGTCCCAGTGCCCCATTTTTCTGTATCAGAGACCAAACTTCAGTTTTTTTCCAGTGCAAGGGACGTGCGGGCTGGAATCTGCCCATGGTGATGAAGTGGGGTCAGCAGGTCTGGAAGGCTTTTTCCAGGTACACAGCAGGGACAATTCTTCTGGGGTGCAGTAGGGTAGTAACAGGGACAGGACCCGGCTGCCGGTGGGCTGGCAAGAGCTTGCCTGCCACCATCTTTTGACTGACCACAGGAGAAGGAGCAACAGGAGTTTGGTATGCCATTTTCTTTTTTTTTGAGACAATGTTTTGGGCCATGTCCTTCATTTGCTAATGTCTCTATTGAAATTTTAAACATTTATTTGGGTGTTTGAATATTTGTTTCGTGTGTAGTGTAAGCATTACACTTAGCTACATTGCTTATTCCATAATATATATTTTCTTCTTGTCTTTACATTCGTAATTAAGTAGAAAGTTTTGCCTTCTGATGTGTGTGTGTGTATATATATATGTATTTAACTCAATTGTATGTGAAATGGAATTGTCTCCCCTTTTGAGATTCCAGTCCTCTCAGAGGAAGGGGAGCATCTAAATTCCAAATTGTTTTTGTCTTTAGATGTCCCATATCACTTGGTTTAAGAAATAGGTTCCTTGTCACACTGGAGCTATAACCTCATGTCCAAGCCAGAGGCTGTGGCCAAACAGTCTTCTTGACCAGAGGAACAAAGGGAAAAAATAGTACTGTAAAGCATTACTAATAACCTGCAAGCCAGTTACCAGGTATGTAACACTTTCTAGAAATACGTTAAGAAAAATAGCAGAGCAATAGCTGTCCCATATCTGTCTTTGTTGAACAGAGGCTGAGATCTTCTCAGTGTTGCTTGAAATCTAGATTCAGATTTTTCCTACGCTGATCAAAAGTATACGTCAAGGCAATGCTAATGTGATTTGCTTGCTTGTTTTATCTGAGCACTGCTAGTTAATAAATGTTTGTTTTGCTGCTGGCACACTGGGAAGCTCCAGATGCCTTATGAAATGGAAGTTACTCATGGTAAAGAGCTTCCTTTCGTTTGGTCTGAAATCCATTTTTCTGCATTTTTTTGCTGCTTGGAGACTGCATTCTGCGAGGCTGGCACAGCCCGACCTGCGGCAGGCAGATGCTAGTGGTAGAATTACAGTTTTCAGAAGCTTTGTGTGTTTTTGTGTATTCTTTTAAAATAAAAAAAATCAGCATCTCACCTGGCAAATAGGTGGCGGTTTGACTAAGAAAGCAACTATGGTGGTAGTATCTAGCCTTTCCACCAAAAAATCTTAGCTGGAAGCTATCATTAGTTTGCAATATTTTCACGTTTAACGTTTTCCATTTCAAATGTGGAGAGTTTCTGTTGTGAGAGAGCTACGTATAGGGTGGGACGAGAGGACGGTTGCGGTCTGTCATGGCACATGTTTCCCATGTAGATGGCAGTCCTCATGTCCTGCCATGGGAGTCCCCGGGGGCTTTCTGGTAGCGTGAGTCCAGCTGTAGAGGAGTTGTGCAACTGGAGACTTAGCCATGAATTTCTAGCGTTTCCTATGCGGTTTTGCTCAGAAAATGGGTTCAGGGCTTTTTTTTTTTCTTCCTTCTTTGGGTTTAAGAAACTGGGAGGATCTGGGCATGTGTTTTTATACTCAGGTTGCACAGTTACAATTTTACGCCAGGGGATTAAAAAATGGGACTGGAAAACTTGAATTTGCTACAAATGCGCAAGGATTGATTTGGCTGATAAAGGAATTGTTACTTTTGAGTGGGGGACAAATATTTTGGGTTGAGTGGTTTTTGTTTGATTCCCACCCCACACTGGATACAATGGATAGCTGGAAGTGTTCAAGGACAGTAGCATTCCTAGACAAATATACAGGGATAACTAAGATGATGGTTCATACTAGGGTTTGTACACTTTTTTTTTTTAATTCATCAGCCCAATGCCCTGACTTACAAGGCTAGTCATCAGTTATTGCTGGGTATACAAAGGTAGCAGAAGACCAGATTTTTTTAACTTCAGATCTGTTGCAGCTGGTGGAAAACTCTTGATTTGAAAAGTGCTGAGAATTGGTTCCCTCTTGCAGAATTATTTGCACAAATTTTATACCATGCTGTCCATCTACTGAAGATTTTACTAGGATTTACTGCCAGATTTTCATTTGATTGAATTCTATATGTGATGCAACATAAGCAGCAACTCCTGCACTCAAGTTCAGGTTACTCATATTCATCCTGTACAGTTCTGTGCTTGAAGATGCCCTCTCCTGTGTAGGGATTTTAATGAACATCTTTTACTTGTTCCTCAACTGGCAACTGAGAGTGGCCTAGTGAAGGGCTGAAGTGCGCGTTGCCAAGTATTTTATTTCTAGAATTTGAAAGAAAACACAATGAAAGATAAGTATCTTGCTTGCTGCAAGGAACAGGTTACATCTAATTGGAAACACACCCTGGTAGCTTTAAAATCTCTTCAGTACTTGAAATGATGTGGTTACACACACTGCTGCTCTTCCCAAGAGATTTTGCAGAACCTCACTTCTGGATGCAGACAAGTTCCATGGAAGTTGCCACTTCCATGAAATTGCAACAGATGAGTACTTTTTTGCACAATAATGTGGGAAGAAGGAAGCCTTGGAGCATGGCCCTCATTCTTTGTTCCTGTGGTCAGCATTGCAAGATCATTATTACTGTCCTGAGTGAGAAGGAGCTTAAATTTTAAGTCATTACAGAATGCTAAGAGTTTTGTCAGAGGGGCAGTATTGGCTTTACTGCTCTCATTATATGTAGGACAAAATTTGCCATGCTGAGGTCCTTCCTTGGTGTTGCAGAAGCTCTGATCTTGCTTGGATTTGGTCTTTTCTAGTTGCACTGCTAAAAATGACAATAGGTGTAGGGATGTGGCAATTGATGTAGTGTTCTGCCTTTCTTCTCAGTGCTGACAGTGGTGTTTTGTTTTGTTTTTTTTTAAATACAGAAACAACAAAACCAAACCAAAACAACAAACAAAAAATCAAACCAACCAAATAAACACAAAACCCCCCACATTTAAAGGATTTCTGTTGTGCAACGTTGTGCAACTTTGTAATCATTTGTTGTTTAGAGATTACTCTTTAAATACAAGCATTTCAGTAATGTGCACAATATACTATCCCTGATTGTTGTTGTAGTGATTGTTTAATCAGTTGCTGATTTTGTTATCACAAACTGTCATATTCATAAAATGATAGGAAAGGTTGGATATTAGATTATTCTTTTCTGCGTACTGAAGTAAATTAGTTTTGACTTGTCACGTAACTCATATCAGAGTATATTCCCTGGTTGATTCTGATTGTATGAGTAGTTTATTAGGTTTATTTAAAACATAAGGTCATGATCCTGTAAACTTTGGGACAAACTTAAGCAAAACTTGGCTTATTGTATTTTGAGATCTATCAATACATTTTGGAGAGTATCTGGGCAGGAGGTTTTGTTTATAATATGCATATAACATACCTTAAAATATCCTATTTAAAGGGCAGGATTTTTTTTAGTCCTGACTACTTGATTACATGTGGATCTCTAGAATCCAGATTCTAATAATGTACGAATGAATGAGACATTTGGTGCAATAAAATCCGATCTGGACACTGATATGATTGGTATTGAGGCCTTTCTTTCTTTACAGTATGCAGCTTAGAGTCTTCAAATTGTATTTAGTCAGTCCCCTGGGCTGTCTCACCCTTGCATTGTGTGTCACTCTTAGCTATATAGAAGACCAGTCATTGGTTTGGACTTTTACTTCGTCCTTAGGAGCTGGGACATATTTGACGTGTGGCTGGAGCAGGTCTTCTTGTTTGATTTATCTCCAAAAAGAGAATATGTTAGCATGCACCGAAACTGCTCTGTAAACCAAACCAATGACTGGTTAGTGGGAATGAGCAGGGGATTTTTTTACATTTTTTTTATTTTCCAAAACAACTGCAGCTGCTATCAAAGGTTAATTTAGCTGTCAAGAGGGGTTCCAGAAATTCAACTGATGGAAGTGCTCTGCTGTAGTCTTCCATCTAGCCTGTCGTGTCTAGCAGCATCGCCTATGCAACAAATTAAAAATAAATACAGTTCAACGAAGTACTGCCATTGATGTATTTCCTTCTGGGGGCATGGTAACGATTTGCAATTGGCCAGACGATTTTTTGTTGCTGCCTTAAAGGTGTTAGGCACCACTAGTTGAGTGAAATAGAGAAGTGCTGCTCATTTACATTTCTGGCTGCGGCTGGTCTCAGGCTCCAGGCCAAACGGAGATCCCGGAGCTTTCAGTGCCAGACTGTTATTTCTAGTGATTTGTGGCAGTGGGTTGTGTTTTCTGGTCAGGCAACATGACTGGAAAAGCAAGTACACGAACTGGAGTGTTATTTCAGAGCTGGGCTTTCCTGCGTACTTAATGCGCTGTGTAAAAGCAACCTGGGTGTGCATCAGCACCGCAGCGTCAGCCAGCAGGCGTCAGGGAATCCAACAAACCTGAGAGCAGCTCTGTTCTGCTCGGCTGCTGAGTCGTAAATGCCGGTTTATGACAGCGCTGAAAAATGCGATACTTCTTTTAATTTCAGGTAGCAATTGAGAAGAGTATTTTGAACTAGTTTATTTTTGTAATTTATTCTTCTTGTCTTCAATTGATTTGATTAGTTTGTCCTCTGGTAATTTTGGCTGTGCTATAGAAGGTGCTTGAAAGCAGCATTAGCTACTGTGTTTGTGTGAGTTCTTTTCCTCATGGTTTTGTTAAATCTACACGTATCCAACAGAACAGATCTCTATGTATATTTATCTTCAATATATTTTTCTGTGTTAACATGGGAGTTGCAGCAAAAATCTCCCAAATAGCACACAAAGTTTATTTTAGACAGATGCTGGTGTTGGTTAATTATAGTAAACTTGGCCCAAAATTTCCATCTTCTGAGTGAACTAGTTGTCATCATTTTGCTACCTAATTAATCAGAGAGGTGACAAGTGGTCTGTGTTATGAGTCTATCTGGCAGGGCACTGGTGCATATAAATAACTTTAAGTGTATTAACTGACTTCTGTAGTTCTACTTGGTGCACTCATACTGCAATTGCTGTTCTCTGGACCAGGGTCTTGGAGGAGTTAAATGTGCCAGCAAACTGCAATAGTTTTGCACCTCCCAAGAGAGGAGTATTGCTTTGTAGCATTCACCAATGCCTAAACCCAAATAGTGTGTACATACTTTTAAAAAATGAAGAATACAGTCTTCATATTTCCTAATTATTTTTAGTAATTTGTGTGTATTTATAAGAAGAAAATATTTCCAATATATGCATTAAAATGCTTACTCTACTACCCTTTATATAGCACTCAACTCTTCAATATGCTTTGGCTTTTTGTCTTCAGAAACTTGAGAGCCTAAAGGAGATTTGTACTTCACTCCCCAGAATTCCACTTCACACAGCGTGCAGCAATGCAAACTGAGGTTTTGGGTTTTGTTACATTAAGCACTTTTGTAATTTTACATAAATGTATATAATGTGGAGTGGGAGTCTGTGCTAGGGGAAAAAACATATACCAGATATTTCACAACTACTGTGTGTTCTGAATAATAGCACTATTGTATCTCTTTCAGCTTCTTAATTTTTAGGCCGTGTAGTTTCCACTGTGTGTAAATGTGCAGCTGTAAATTATATTAAAATGAGGTAGAAGTTGTCACTAAAAGGATTACATCCCTGAATGCTGTGCCTCTTTCATTTTTGCACACTTTTTTTTTTTTGCAGGGTGGTGGTGTTTTTTTGGTTGGGTTTTTTTGGTGATTCTAAATCTAGAGTGAAGTCAGATTTGCATAGGTTTGTTCCCTTTCAGGGATATATACTCATGTGAACTGTGATGCCAAAGCAGGATGTCAAGGTCTTTGAATTTCTCATCTTTACTAAGTTTACTTGTAGGTCTAAAATGCTGTTTTTATGCATTGCTTTGACAGTGCTAGTATGATGTCCAAGTCCAGCAAGCTGGAAGCTGGTAGAAAGGTGGAGGCTGAAATGTGATGCACAAAAAGGCAAACAGAAAACCCTTAGCCAACCTACATTTGCTGCATCCAAGGTGAATAAAGGCTACAAGTTCCATAATGGTCTATGCAAAGTCACGGCCGAGGAAACTGTATACATAGTTGATGACCATGCCAAGATTCAGGGCAGGTGAAAAATAAAAATTACGTTTGTGACTAACTTCTAAATTTAAGACATGAAACCTTTCTGCTTTCTCCTTACGTTAATGCCTTTGGTTGCTCTCCATAACTGCCAACTGGATTGCAAAAATTACATTGAGAAGAGACCGTATCATTCACCAGATCACTACAGATCTTTTATTGACATTGAAATAAGTCTTTAGAAATGCAGACAAGGAGTGTGGTTTGTGAGGAGATAAGATTAGCTGGTAATGGGGCCTCCAGAGAAGCCACCTGTTAGCCCTTTTCGTGGGTGTTGTAAAGTAAAAATACCAGACTTTTCTTTGGCTCATGTATTTTTTTCAAGCAAATCAGAACCCATTGAATCAAGTCTATGTTGAGCTTTTATCAGTTACTTCATAACTGGTCTTGTGTATGTCTCTAAGGTGTTAATATTCTCCTTAGCCCTCTACACATCTTTACTCTTACCAGTACCATTCTGAGATGAAGATAGCAGTTTTGCTTGGAAAATAGGAGGAAGTTATTTTCTGTCCTTCCAAACCACTTCAGCAAGGAGATTTTAACCATACATTGTGTAATAAATTAAGATTTTTAGAAAAAAAAAAAAAAAAAAAGACAAAAAAGCCCAAACCTTCTTGTGTGATACTGTGCAACTATGAATATGTGCGCAGAGTTAATCAGAGAGAGAAACTATTAATATGGTTTAATTATAACATTCTCATTTATTTGATTTTTTTCCTGTTGGTGCCTAGTCATGCAGGGTAGACTGTCATAAGCAACTGGGAAAGAAAAAATCTCTTGAATAATCTGGTCCTTTGCTCTTCCAGTGTAGACTAGTTTTAACATATCCCTTTCTGTTAAATTTCCAGTCCTGTAAATATCCAGTGGCACAGATTTTACCTCTTTCCTTGTGAATAGTGATCGATGTCTTAATACACTTAGTCCTCAATTTCTTCCTGATATTTTTCTATGCCCTCTCATCATTTTTATTACATTATTTTACTGTGTTTAAATAACTTGTATTTTATGAAAACTTCATTTTCATCATCTTCAGAAACATGGAAAGTTTTCACCCCTGGTATTATTTGGCTATTAATGACTTTTATTTTTTTTGATAATTTGGTGCTATTTCTCTAAACACTTTAATCTTGAATTTGTTAACTCGTATACTGATTCCATAATGGAGCTCATGATACTCAGCCTGGAGATGGAAAGAAGTTTCACTGATGGTACTGATTATTTATTTATTTATTTATTTATTTATTTTCCCTGCACAGGATACTTGCAGTGCTTGCTTCAACCACCTTTTTGTTTTTCCCAAATCCATCAGATGTTTTAAGCAAAACCCATTTTTACATTAATTGAATATAAGGCTGCATCACCCATGTGAGTAAAACTTGTTGTAACACAGCTGTGGGAGTGGGGACTCTGACTTCTTCATTCAGTAATTTTGTTCCACTTGTTTCAGAATGTGATCTCGTAATTATGTTAATGCTTCTAATCTAACACATAATTTCACCATATCTTAGGAAGGCCCTCTGTTTTTTTGTCAATGAATTAAAGTGTTTTAAACTACCAGCTTTCATGTTTACCATTAATAAATAACTCATGATTAAAGAACAGAGCTAAACAAGCCAGCCATTGTAGTATGTTCACATAATACACTGATTTGAGTAGCAGCTCAAGTGCTCTGTTTACCATTTGCAGAGACTGTCACAGTTAATGCCAGAAAGCTTTTTACTTCTGGAGCCTAGGTGGTCGTTGTGATGTTGTGTGGTTCTTTTTGTTTGGCTGGGGTTTTTTTGTTTATTTTTTTAATATGAAAATAAATTTGCCTTTTAGTGTTGAAGACACCTGTTTCTGTCTGCCAAGGGTCAGCTAATGCAAGATACGCATGTGGTTCACAGGGGCTCGACACCTGCTTGCTCGCTGTGTGCATGATCTGGCATAGTTACGCTCCCTTTGAGTTGCTGCTTTGGTTTGCTTGGTACTCGTATGAGGCTCCCCAAGACCGAGGCTTCTATGCTGTCTTCAAGTTTTAGAAAAAACAGTCCTTACTCGTTAACATTTAAAATACATGTTGCTTAAATTCTGTGCGTAATAAAGCTATGTTTAGGGTTTATTTAGCATACTTAAATTGCTACAGAGTGTGCATTTGGCAATTATGAATCTTCTGTTTTCTGGCAAATTATAGGAGTTGTTTATGCTATTTTATATCCAGTTCCATTGTGCTGGAAAGCTGTAATTATATGTATGTATTAAGAGTTACACATTTCACAGTGGAGCTGTTTAGCAGAAACAAGGAGACTTCTGCAAATTCTTGGATAAATGTTCTTTTGTAACTTCTACGTTTGAACACAAAAAGGAATAAGAAAATGGGAAGTGCATTGTGGGGACATCCTACTTGTTAGGAAAATTATAATGAACATTTTCCATTTTAATCTGTAGAAAGATCTAGATTTGTTGAGGCCAGGTCTTCAGCAAGCATCTATCAGGACAGGTCTTTTGAAGATGGTGAAGCTGTGCTTGTTAAATCCGGTTCAAAATTGAGTCCATAGGAGATGTGTTAACTGTCCTGCACTTGACTCCCTCCAATGCACCTGCCTGATGCATTTCTACTGAAGTCTTGCACTGTTTTTTCTCCTTGCTCCTGGACTCTTGCATCCCTCTTGTTTGGTCTGAAGGACCTGGAAGGAAAGGAGCCCTCCTGGAAGGAGCATCTGCCAGCTCTGCCGTTGTGCTGTGGCTCATGCCAAGGTATGCCCGCTCATTCAGTGCAGAAGCCAGAAGTGGCTTCTTGTAGTTTGCCAGGGAGTTTCAGCCTTTTTGTAGTGCTTTTGGTGAACAAAAATCAATTGACTTGAGCTGTCAGATTCAGTGGGTGGAAACGCAAAAGGGTTGAATTTAGGGGGGGAAACCAAAGAGAAAAAAATATTCTAAGTTAATTTGATCAATGGAGTTTATTTTATTAGCAAATATGTAGGTCCTGCCTTTCAAAGACAAAACCAGAGTGGCTCGCTTACTCACTGTAGTGGACATGAAGAGCATTGCCATGGGAAGGTGACACTTGGCCTGCACAGAGATACTCGAGTGCACTTGCCTGTTCTTGTGCATGTGGACTTGCTCAGCATTATTGTATTTCATGCGTGCATCCAAAATGCTGTCATTTTTTGGTGAGAAAGATGTGTAGTCTGCTGTGTGCTGTTTGAAGGCAAAATTAACAGTTCTGTTAAGTTTTAGCCTCTGAACGGTAGGCATTTGCCCTCTCAGCACCAAGGCTTTTGTAGTAAAGTCGTGCAGAGATCACAGAATCACACAGAATCACAGAATCGACTGGGTTGGGAAAGACCTCAGAGATCATCGAGTCCAACCCTTGGTCCAACTCCAGTCTGTTTACAAGATCATGGCACTAAGTGCCATGTCCAGTCTCAGTTTAAAAACCTCCAGGGATGGCGAGTCCACCACCTCTCTGGGCAGGCCATTCCAATGCCTGACCACTCTCTCTGTAAAGAATTTCTTCCTAATATCCAGCCTAA